>JAGDQP010049803.1:0-10493 GCA_022664845.1 Lepisma saccharinum | reverse complement strand
AGCAATTCAAATTTGTTTGTTTTACAATTCAACAGTAATTCTGTTCAAATTCTAATAAAATTATCATAGCCAAAAGCGTAAGATATGTAACTTCAAAACAATAAATTGAAATTCTGAAATTTTTATATTTTTTCGAAAACAATCTTAAGTTTATGTTCAGTAAACGTAGTGTAAAAACCTCTCAGTTAACCAAGTATGATCTACGCCATTAGTTAATAATCCTCGTACAGTATTTAGTAATATTTATAATGTGCAGTAAGTTATTTAATGTTTAACTTAATATCTATTAAAATTATCTACAAATCGTTACGTAAAGTTAACAGCAATTAATACTATATTATTTCTGTGTTTCAGTAAACCTATCGTATTCAGTAATGTGATTTTAATTAGATTAAATCGGTTCATAAATCCGTAGACCAGTGGTAGGATTCTTTCGCCAGCTGAAAAGTGGTAACTTGGGAAAAAAAACTATATATTAAATTTCTGGTTGTTTCTGCTTGAACATATAAAGTAACTCCAGCATGTAATTTGTGTAAATATATATTATTTGCATTTTGCGTTATAACACTACGTTTGAATTACGTTGCAACCGCCATTCGTTGTGTTCGTTCGTCTTTATTTCAAAAATTGCGATTCCAAACTACAGGTGTGGACCCTACTAAGGTAAAGGTAAAACATGGTCTTTGGCACCCTGTAAACTTAAAAGTAAATAAAAACACCGTATAAGTCACATATAAGTCGTTTTGCGTATCATCGTTTAAAATTATTTCCCAAGTAAAAATTTGCGTTTTTCTTTCTTAATCTGTCGCTAATCTGAACCAGCTGGTACTTCAAAATATAAACTAACAATCTAATTAAAAAATTAAAAGTGTCGCCTTACCGGTATTTCCTCCCTCGATCTAAATTATTTTTTTTTCACAGCGACCACAAGGATCTGGAATACTCTTTCCCAGATATTCTTAAATCTGGAAGGCATTTCTGCACCGCTCGTCTGCGGTGTAGAAAATGTTTGGAGCTAGAGGTTAGGTTAGATGCGTTGCATAAGTACTCTAAGCTTCTGGCAACCCTATTTGTCTGTGTAATCCACTTTTAAAATCATTAAGTTTAAGTCGTTTCAGTTTTTGTGCAACTCCAGCCAAAATTGCCAAAAAAAATCTGTGCGTTTTCAAACGCTTCCTAAAGTTTAACATGAAATTTTAATAAGATTATAGATGTGTGCAAGTACTATTAACTCATTATATTAGGTATCAAATAAATATTTATTATATAAGGAAACAGAATAATTAGTGATTTTCGATTTATTTGAATAGAGCAAAGAATCGAAGGGAGAGAACGTAGAGAACAAAGATAAGATTAATTCTCAAATTGAGAAGAAGAAATGAAAGTAAATTAACGAGAAAAATAGGAGAAAATACTAATACAAAGACACGACCAAATATTACAAGACTGTCCCAACGTGCTAATTATTATTGGAATAAACCTTGTTCGGTTTGCAGAAAAGGGTTAGGCATGGCCATGCTCACTGCTGTGAGATTTATGTGAGTTCATAGATGATATTTATGGTTACCTATTTATTAATGGTTTGCGTGAGCTAGGCCTATCAATTTGGAAGTAAAATAATCCATTCGATTACGATTAGGCTACAATATAGGCATTGTGTGAATATAGAGAGTTTAAATAATATTTGATGGATAATTGAGTTCTGAGAATTGACCGAATAAAATTAGAATATGTTAGATTTCATAAATTTTTCAGTCAGGACATTAACATGTGTCAATAACCGGAAAACAATGTGGTATTATTGAGGGAAATTGGACAGTTATAACCGATGCACTAGCTAACACACTTTGATAAAGGGTTTGTAGATGCTGCAGTCATCTGTCGAAACGGATTGCTGGAAAAAAATGTAGCTCTGCGGATGTAATCAGTATTAGTTGATATTTAAGTAAAGTTTTCAGTTACTATTATAAATTCCAACACTGCTTCGCCGTTCCATACTGTACTTAGTGTTCAGAACTTTTCTAATTTCAGAATTATAAATGATTTTCCGTATCACTACTATTAGTAACATCTACTCCGAATTAAGATAAGATATCATGAATTGTATAGGTGGTAACAGGACTATGGCTTACGCCATTGCCATCCGTATTAAGTAATAATAATGAAATGAAGTAGATGAGTTAATATATTTATGGTGACGCGTATGTAAGTATAACATATTGTGAAACAACAAATTTGAAACTGTGTCGTAATACTTTAATACGACAATAAAAACCACAGATTTATTTACAACTATAATTCTTTATACGAGTACACTAGAGTATCGTTTAACCGAATTTGATTGGCCATAACGTGATTTGGTTAAACGGAAGTGCGATAAAACCGGACACATAATGATTTACATACTGCAGTTTAGTACTGTACTACATACGTAAAGAACATCTTTATTTTAAATTATATTCCCACACAGACCTACTACTGTAAATTACAAAACAATACATTTTACTGTAATGAGAAAGATCCAAACATTCTAGAATATGTTTAACGTTATACAGTACCTGCTGTTGTAAGATTTTTATTTGTTTGTTCATAGAATGTAAAAAAAAATCGATATGTAAAACCTTACAGTATTGAGTCCGAAAATGAAGTCATTATTTGCATAGAATTGTGCTATATTTCCTTATTTTACGGTATGATTATTAGTAGTTACCCTCTTCACAATGTACTAGTAATTACATTTAAATTAAAGCTTGTGTGCACTATAACTATTGTAAACAATTTTAAAACTATTCGTTTGTAGTTAAGAGTTTATATCAGATTTAGATATTGCAAACTCCTGAAATCAAAATTATATTTTATATTGCTTCGGGGTTTGGTTAATTTGGATTTGTTTTAATAGTGACTCTAAAATACATCAACTCACACTATACTACTAAAGTACTTACGAACAACCCTATTGGATTACCAGCCTGTTGCTTCTATTAAATATAACCACTTAGGGTTTCACTCACAAATTCATGAGCAATGCCTTCCCAAACGAGGATTTAGACTGAAAAGTCAGATACATTCCGGAAAATTAATAATATTTCTCTTGATCTCCCCTAACAAGGGAAATATTTCGGTTCCAACAGGAATTTTGTGATAACATTCGTATGTATATTCGTACCCCGATGCTGATGATGTCTGTAAAGCAATTCGACCGCCACGTTTGTCCGCTAGCGGCCCTTATTATTTTTTTTTTTTTTTTGGCAATTGGAAGATAGGCCGGGCAGGCGCTGCAATGGCTCCTGCAGTTTCGGTTCGAACAGTCCATGGGCACGATGTCAAATGCCACTTTATTTTAAACGCTTGAAGTTGCTGACAGTTACGGTTAGGGACATATGTAGAGGGTGTTCCTGGGGGTCTTAAGTCCACCCCGGATATTCAAATATTTTGTTAGATTAGTATCATTTTAGTGTGTTCTTTCAGAGGTTGCTCTGGTGTGCCTTTTGTTCTGTATGCTTATTGTTCTGTATCCTTTCTGTTTTACTCGCTTTGTGGAGAAATAACACTTACATTTGTGAAGACAAATATCGGCCTAATTCCGCCAAACTGTTTGTTTCACTGTAGTTGGGTTTTGCAGTCTTTCTCCGCATTATTAGGTATGTCCATATATAACATTTTGAAAGAGATGTCATTGTTCTCCTTGCTTGATGCAAAGCAAAATACATTCATTATAAAAGCTAAACGACTCAGTAGAATGCCTCTTATGTTTTCCTACTTAGTGTGTGAAACTGCAGGAAAGAACTAAGCGGTGATTGAGGAAACTGTTTCACCTAACAACTAGAAAATATCCTGTTCTGAATTAATGAAAAGTTCAAGAGGTTGCTAAGAGGCTCGATAGTCAAAACGTGATTTCCAACATAGAAAGTAAACACCAAACTTCAGATAATCGCAGACAACTGTGAAACGTATTTAAAATATTGAGTCCAATCTGGCCGTCTAACGTCCATATCTTATTTACAGGAAGAAGCGAAAGTTTCACCTATGAGTAAAATCATTCCCTTTGACATGTACATACATGATTTGATGATCTTTGCGTACAACAGGAAGGTCGAAAATGGCTGCTTTCCACTTCGCACACAGAAAGCTGTAATAAATTATTGGTACTTTTAATTTAACTACAACAGACCAAGTGTTCAACGTTTACAACCAGAATTATACATTTCGAAGAAACGCTCTGAATGTTAGTAACACCTCGCATAATATGGACATCAAGCATCTCAGGCGATCCAAAGAAACGGAATCCAGATAATTATATAAAGTATCAGAGAAGAGACGGAAACAACTCTACAGAAATTCAAAGAATGAAGAAAAAGTGGAGGTAGAAAGACCAGACTCTAAAAGAAGGATCTGAATTAGCCTTTTAACTTCCCTCAGTCATTTTATAACGAAAATAACAAGTGTGATAGCCCTTACTAAAAAGCTATTAATATTAAAATATAATTCATATTATTTTAATGGTATATATAAAACGTTCATGTGGTTGCATAGATATTCCAATGTATACAGTGGCGAAATGAGTTGTCCTTTTTGTTTCCTCGATACATCTTCTAAAATTAAATAATAATATGAGAATACAATAGAAAACAAGGTCGATAGTATTTACACATCCAGCTGTGTATATGCAATAACTTTATACGAATTTTTAGAATTTGCGATTTTCGGAATTTAAGGCGAACAGGGCGTTTTTCATCAGTCAACCTAAGGGCGTTGGGAGCGTGATGAGATATGTAGATCACCGAATATTGTGGTGCTATGGACAATAGAGAGTGAAGCTAGGGCAGGGGAAGTTCGTAATTGCGGCGGAAACACGCTCCATTCATTGTATACGTCATCGCAATTTAACGAATGTTTTCCCACGTTTTTCTCAGTTAGACTAGGCAAATGTCGGGATAGTGCCTACGAAGAAGGACTTGGCCGATGCATATAATCTTATTGTAGGATGCTTTATTAATTGAATAACATTTAATGATTAAAATAGGGACCAAATGCAGAGGAAAATAATGGAGAATAATTCATTTCTATTCGATCTTCAAGGCGATATTTATTAGCGTTCTGAATTCATTGATGAAATTAATTTATATTCATAACAAGAATGCACTTGTTATTTCAGAAATTAATTCTTAATCCTTTCGTTCACGCATGTATTGACACATATAGTATTATTTTGTGATTGAAAAAATAACACGTTTTTTGCTCGAGTACTGTTATATAAACTATGTATAGTACACATCTGACTCTACCGCGCAGAATGCAGTTCCTTTTTGGTGACGTCATGCGCGCAAGTTATTTTCCTAGGTGTTTCACAACCCAAGATTTGCACTTATTAAGTTACCTTGGAGCTAGGGATTATGGAACTTAAATGTCAAAAATATCATATAATGGGCAGTATGCAACTTGAAATTAAATATTTTGAGAATAGTTAGTGCAATCGGAATGAAACTTTAGGAACTTAATAACGAAAAAAAAATGTAAAGGTATGCAGAAACAGTGTTGCCAGCCGTAAAGCAGTTTTGCCAACTCAATAAAATTCATTTTCTTGGAAATGCACTATATATTATTTAATACAAAATTTAAACGTGCTAGTAAGAAAGCAAAATATGGCAAATTTTGGAAGCCCAGTTTTGCAAACTTTGGACACTATGTGAAGTTGAATGTGGAGAACCTTAATTGTCACCGCTGAATCTTGAATATTTTTACAGCTTGCAACACTGCGGGCTTTGCTTCACATAATGTTTTGCATCATACTACATGATACGAAAGATACATAAACCCACGCAGTGCCATTTGAAATACTACAACTTTATAATAGGCTGGCAATATTGTCAACCGGTGACATCGCATTTTGGCTTCCTACATCCATCTTCTTGACAAATAAATTCCTCCAAAAGGAAAACAATGAATAGTGTTGCCATCCGTGAGGCAGTGTTGCCACCTTGTAACATTGAATTTATAGTAAGTAGAACTATACATTAGTTAATATGCATTGTGAGCGTACTGGTAGGAAACGACAAAATATCAGAGTCAAGCGGTGAAGTGCAGCATACTTTAGGCGATACATGTGCTGACCATGGCCAACCTATGTAATTGATATCTCGACACAGCTCTAGAAAATGATGCACTGAATGCGCAATAGATCGTATCTTACAAGCAGTGACCAAGTGCAAACGGCACAGTAGGCACCTGTTCTAGTTGACATTAAGATAGAGAATTAAAGAGTTATCAATACACAAGCATTTCTCGCAGTGAGCACACCGTATGAAGGCAAGCTGGCCACAGTTATTCTTGAAGCATACTTCTGCAAGTACATTTTTGAAACAATATTCCGAAGGTGTTTCAAACGGTCCTGCATGTTCACTGGTATATCCACATTTGAAGAAAAAGAAGCAAATCGGAGCAAAATTTGAAACCAATTTACTGAAAACGGGAATTATAGAAACGACTGAATGCGGAGAAAATTGTCTGAATGCCACACTTCAACGTTGGATAATGCTATTAATGTATCGGTAATGAACTTTCCCATGATTTTGAATGAACGAACATACATTATTACAAAGAGCTGATGACTCTTTATCGAATCTGAATTCATCTGCATTCATTATTTGATCTGGATACAATTTGTGCGCTTTAATGAAATCCGTAGCCTAATGAACAAATTTTGTGGATTTCTGTTGTACATCAGAATCATCAACAGCATACCGCTTGCTCACTTTATGTGTTACCTTACGAGATAGTATATTGTTTTCTTGTTTTTGTTTCAAATATTTGACCCAACTTTGGGACGCTTTAAATAATAAGGTGTTGTTCGGGTCACGTTATTTTTTAAGTGCAATATTCGTATGATTCTGCCATGGATAGTGGCATGTTGTTGTCTCATTGCGATGAAATGATCACATAATTCTTTATTACTTCTCCCTTGCAAGGATTTATTGTTTTTGTAAGGAGTTTTGAGCCTCTTCTCAAATTTTTGTAGGACCGATTAATTTTTAATCTTTCTTATCTCTGCCATAATATTAGTCACTTTTACACGAGGTGATATGTCGATGGATAAGCCTTGGGGACATAATTAAGTAGGACAATATTTTCTTGGCTGTTTTCTCCAGAGTTCGTATGCATGAACCAAAAACCTTCAACGAATGTTGTTGTCTCCTTCTTTGGTGGTAAGGGGACATAGGTAAAATTACTACTTTCGTGGCAATCCATTAATGCTTGACTTCAATCTCGAGGTGATTCTGTTCCTGATAGTAACGTTGGATCAGCGCCGAACTCACTATATATTCCTCACCATCACTGCCCTCCTCGTCTACAATAAGTGTGGTAAACTCTTGAACTATATCATCTTCTTTAAACATGTGCTGTTTAATCTGTTCGGACACTAAACGTTCCTGCCTTGTTGGAATTTCGTCCGAAATGCTGAAGAAATCCACTAACAACTTAAGAACCATAGTTTGTCTCGTTTTACATAACAAAATAATCACTCCCAAGCGCATTTAATTATACACTACATACGTAACATTTTGCCTCGTGCCTTCTCCTTCTTCCGTAAACAATAATCCGCACACACTACTGCTCTTTACAACCTTCCTGCGTAAACACACCTGACCCAACCATTATAAGTATGTTATATTGCATCACATGTCTTGTCTTCTGTTGTAAAGCACAATTGTCTTTCTGGTTTTCAAATAACAGCAAACTCAAAAAGGAAAAAAAACGCCAAACATGCAGGTAACTAGTCGCATTAGATACTATTATACAACTAACAGAGCGGGTTCCTTCTCCCTTGTTTCCACGACACTTTACTATTCCAACATACACACTCTTCTTGCCTGCTAGAGCCAACAATATCTCATAGTATGTGAACTTGTGCCATATATCTTTCCTTTTTCAAAAATAATCACCTTCCCTTTGTTCAAACATAAATGAAAATCAAAACATTATGTGTATTGGTATTACTGTATATTTTTAATTAGGGCCCCACTGTTTTTAGACAATTTATGTCCATATATGTTGTTATTGTTATACTATTAATACTAAATTTGCATTATGTCTATTACAAATATGATGCATCATTTTCTAAAGCTATGTCTAGAAACCAATTACATAGGTTGGTCATTTTCAGGACATGTATCTCAGAGAGTATGTAGCACTTAACCACCTGACTCTGCTATTTTGTTCTTTCCTACGATTACGTTTACGATGTATACTAACTCATATATGTCTCTATTTACAGTAAGTTCTATATAAGTTGGAAACACTGCTTCACATATAGCAACATTATTCACGGATTCCGTTTTGGAGGAATTTATTTGTCAAGAAGATATCAGAAGCCCAAATGCGATTTCACCGGTTGGCAATGTTTCAAACCTACTATAAAGTTGAAGTATTTGAAATGACACTACGTCGGTTTGTAGCATATTTCATACCCCTAGTAATGATGCACAATATATGTAAAGCACAGACCGCAGTGCTGGAAACTGTAGAAAATATACGCGATTAAACCGTGAAAATGTCGGTTCTCTACACTGAACATGATATAGTGTTCATAATTTGTAACACTGCGCCGTCAAATCTCAATAATTTTTTTTTCTTAATGGTGTTTTCACATTTTGTATTAATATATAGTGCCATTTCAAGAAAAAAACATTTCATTGTATGATGGCAACACTGCTTCACGGATGGCAACATTGTTTCTATATTTCGTTACTACTTTTTGTCACTGTTAAGTTCCTAAGGTTTCAATCCGATTTCTCTAACCATTATCAGGATATTCAATTTCAAGTTACATACTGCCTATTAAATGATATTTTTGACATTTCAAATTCGAGGATCTCTAACTAATCTCCCTATGGTCCATAGAACCTTAAATTTCGTGATCGTCATATTTCGTCATGCTCTATCAGATGCAATACGTCTTAAATGGATTTGCGCAACCCTTTTACTTGTTAGTACTAAGTAAAAAGTGAGTATTTCATTTTTCGGATACAATATTCATTGATTGGAAATATGCGCAAGTCATTGAACACATTTGAAGAATACTAAAGGAAATGCTCAAAAGCGTGTGTGGCATAGACCTATTTAGCCCCAGGGTTTAGATCGTAAGTTTGCGATCAAATTCGAACACACACAACAAAACACAATTTTAGTAACTACTTTTATCATGATTTTAGACATATCTCAAAAGGACTATAATCTATTATTAACGATAAGCCTGGTAAAAGAGATATAACTTTTCTTGTCCTTGTAAATTTTACTAAGTAGTTTCAATACATTTAACACCAAATTTTAATTATCTCAATTATACATTTCCCAGTAGAATCCTTTAAATGGACAAAAAGCTATATCTGGAATGGAAAACTGTTCATAACGATTGACAGCATAAGTTTTCGTTGCATTGTGTAATTTCTGGAGTATATAAAAAAAGATGTCCTTGATCCGTTGCATTTGTATGTTGTAGTGTACGAAAACTACATGCCTACAATTCTTTGATTTAATTTCTAAATTATAATTATATATTGAGCAATTTCTCTGGTAATTTAATCTCGTATTTGGCAACCATGCGCGAATCGCTCTCTCGGTTTGGTTCCGCGATGTAAGCGATTTTTAGCCACTGTTTGGGTTTTGTCTCGCTACATGGGAAGGTCGGCTTGTCTGCAGCTACGACTTGGATTCGTTATATTGGATTGTCGACTTTGGTTGCTCCTGCGAAATAATTGTGGTTTAATCCGACTTCAAAGAGCAGGCTTAGTATAATTTATTAATATTAATTTAATAATAGTAGAAGTAAACTATTGTTTTGAAGTAATATTATTAGCTAATTTTATTTGAGAATAAATTACTCTGTCACGTTATTTCTCGGAAGGAGTTAAATGGCGAATGCCGTTGCATGGGGGATTCTGAGTAATTACGATAAATCAGTTACTGTTGTGAATTAAATATTCAAGAGTAATATCTTATGTTTTTCGTGAGTGAAACTAAAATATTTCTTAAAAGAGAGTTGGATTTCATTTCAATTTATAGTAAGTTCAATCTCGAGATAAAACATTTTTGGTATTTTTCCTATAGTTCAAATTGAGAAGGTACAACCTTCCTTCAGGTGTCAACGAGAACTTACGTGGAGGCAAGGCAGGGTGTATTGGATTGCAATGGCATCTGTTTCTCCCCTTTCCCCTTCTGTATTTTACTTTCAACTTGTGCAGAAAAGAGCGGAAGTGAGAACGTGTGTTCTGGTGACGTTGGCTTGAAGGCCATTGGTTTTTCATTGCGTGTATAGGCGTGTGTTTCCCGAAGAAAGGATTCATTCCCCCCCCCTCCTTCTATATTTTGCTCCTTACAACTGCTTCAGTATAGTGACCTTTTTGGTTAGTTTTGTGAAAGGGTGGTTGGTTTTCTCTCCCCTCCCCCTCCTTACACGTCTGGTTGGGACGTTAACTAAATTTGGTTAAATAAATGTT
>JAGDQP010049802.1:0-14407 GCA_022664845.1 Lepisma saccharinum | reverse complement strand
TCAAAAAGGTGTTTTTTGTGATTATCAAATTAACAGTGAAATTGTTGATAACGGGTCAATACATTTAATGTGGCTTTTGGTCGTGTGACTCTTCCATTGTTTTCTTATTTTTTGCTATTTATATGCCTTATATGTGAATAGATCAAAACCGGTATTCTTTTATTTTTATCTCCACCGATCGGTTAATTGCGGCGCATGCTAAAATGTGTGTTCACAGACGTTTACGAAAAAAATGTAATATCTGCTGACTGGTTTATCATAGGTCATTCAAACAGAAACATTTCTTCTTCTAAAGTCTACTTGATAACTTTAGTGCTCTGCATGAAAAGCTTAAAACGTAATCGAGCTAGTCAAAATTGTATAGAAATGTGATTATCGGAATGGAAAAAATTCAGTTTTCACGGAGCTGTTTCGCACGTTAGAGGTTGAATGTCGAACTTGAATTTTTGTACACTATTACATATCAAAGTGTGTTGTAGGTATGCAGAATATGAAGGCTGATATATGGTCCCTTATTTTTTAAATGATTTTTTATATATCCTAAAATTCGTATTTTATGAATAATGGAGGCTTACTGTATTGGAGAGACAAAATATAAAAATCATCCTTTTACGTGTTATGCACTTACATAAGAAGAATATACAGCAGAAATTTCAAGTTTAATATTTGAGTATGAACGGAGTTACAGATTTGCAAAGTTTGGTGACCAGTTCGATTACGCTTCAGGTTTTTCATGTAGAGGACTAAAATTATCAAGCAGACTTTAAATGAGGAAATGGTTTTTGTTTGAATGTTCTGTGATAAACCAGTCCGCAGATATTACATTTTTCATAAACGTGTGCAAACACAAATTTTGGCATGCGACGCAATATAAAAATGTCCGCCAATTGGTGGGGATCAAAATAAAATAATAACAGTTTTAAACTGTAGACATATAAGGAATATAAATATTTTAAAAAATAATAAAAATTGAAAGTGATCAAATGACCAAGGGCCACTTTAAATGGATTGACCCATTATTAACAATTATTTTGTTAATTTAATAACCACAAAGAACACCCTTTTTATTTTTATAATATAACGAGTACTTAATTACGTCGATCTACAAACAAAATATTATTCATGTGTTAGTTGTGCTTTGTTACCTACTGCACAACAAATTTACGGCGGTAAAAATAACAAAAATGCACTCTCAAACAGTGATATTTAATAAACACCAGCGAGAAAATGATTAGCTTTAATTTTGACACCAAATTCAACCTAATAGGTTGAAAAATAAGAAAATTAGAAAGTTTTTCTTCAATCGGCGTATTATTTGTAATAGGCAAAATCAAGGGAAAGCCGACATTTGTAACAAATTTTCCTGACCCTAGTTTTCGTTAGAAAAATAGAAGAAAAATTATTTAATCCTATATCATATATATCTACTCAAAAAACCTGAACAATATCTGAGATATGAAAGCACATGGCACCAGGTGCTTTGGCTTGGAATGAGCCCCAGCTCATTTCTGTGGACATCGCAAAAGATGAATAATAGGTCCTAGTTATTCCTAAAACCAGAAACAGGTCAAAGTTTCTAAACGAGGAATGCCAACCACGGATGCGTACTGACTACACGCAAGTTAACGTAAATGGCATCAGTACAAGAGCCCCTTCGGGGTAAAGGGAAGAGTGACGCAATAATTCTACTCATAAAAGAAGTGATATCTATTTTGCGAGTGACTTTCTTTGTATCACTATAGGGGAAGGGAGGATATTAAGTCTCTTAATTTTATTAATGTTATTACAAAGGAAACAATTCCGCCACAGTGACACAAAGAAAGTCACTCGCAAAATTGATATCAATTCTTTTGTGAATAGAATTCTTGCGTCACTCTTCCCTTTACCCCGAGGAGGCTCTTGTACTGATATCACTTATTTTGTAAGGCTGCATATTAATAAAAATAATGCATAGTCTTGATACGAAAGGTCGATTTTGGAGCATGGTAGGCACCGTATCTCGAAAACGGTAACTCCTGTCAAAAAAAAATAAGCATCAATTTGTCTCCACGAGGTCCGCAATTGACCCACAAACCCACCATTTTTTGCTAAAGCAAAAAAGACAGAATGACAGAATTCTATCATTTGTGAAAATTCTGTGATTAGACTAAAAAAAAATCATAACCTTTGAATCCCTTCATCGATTTTGACGTGTGATACACTGTTTGAAAACGTAGATTACGATTCCGCAAGTTTCGTCCGCCTATATGGTCTGGGGTCAGTGCTATCACTAGAAATGTGAAATTCTGAATTTTTTTTCGAACCACCGTAGGGGGTCCTAGGGAGGTCCTACCGATCCATTTTTTTTCTTTCTGTGTCTTAGTATGGCAAAGAGCTTTCAAATGAAAGTTCAAGCATCAAAATCGGGCTTCTAGTTCGCTAGATCCGAAATTAGCTGTATATATGTGAGTGCTGCTAACAGACTCGTTTCTTACGATCACTCGAAGAACATCATTTTTGAAAGCTTACAAAAATCCCTAAATTTTATTTTTAGGAATCATATGAAATAAAACAAAACACTGATGTAAATTGCAGACCTCTGCGGTAAAGGAATCTTCAGGTATAAGATCAAAATCGAACTTTAGGTAATTAAGAAGTTGATAGTTTTTAATGTAGAATCACACATTATTGCTCTTTCGCCGGTAATCAAAACATTGGTTCGCTTGCTAAAGAATTGGGTAGCAAATTCACATACAGAGAAGCCAGATACGGACATGGCAGGTTTGCAATTTTACTTTATTATTTCAGTTTCAGCAATAATTCATATTGGTTGTTTGCTGGCAATAATGTTATCATACGACCTTGCCCGGTGGACTGTGATAGTTTGCATCACCAGTATAGAATGATATTAGTTTGTATGAATGTGTAAAAAATACATGTATCTTTATTTACGTTGCGTAATAGAAAAGGATATTGTAGTGTCAAGGTTACAAACAGATATAAAACATCTTGTGCAAATATCTTTTAATATCGTTACTACTGCAGAAAAATCCTGATAAAGCAATCTCCAGGGCGAGCGTATAAGGCGGAAGACGACCAAGTAGCTCAAATACGCAATGTAATTCATTTGAATTTGAATTTGAAGGTCTTTAGGCAATTTTGGCTCAGTGTGAACCATGCATTCATATTTTTCATGTACACATGAAATTATGCGTTCACATTTTTCATAGCGTTTTTATTCAAATATAAGTAAAGCATTCGTTCATTCCTCACCCATACCAGGCAAATGACGGGATGATACATTCAAACTAGGCCTCTGTTGATTTTTTCCATCATCCTTTCTCCTACCCTATGCCGTTGCTATGGATACATACTGTTATTTTAGTAATACGTCATTTGTGAGCGAGGCTCAAGTCACACGGGAAAGCACACTCTTCACTGCCATCAAGGGAAGGTGCGTTTAGGTGGTAGCAGGTTTCGCCAGCATACAGAAGGGAAAGATGTGGAGGAAACTGCAAGCTTTGAAATCTCTCCTCTGCTGCCTCCGCTATATGTCATAGTTTATTTCCCTTCAACCCACCAACCCGAATCCAAACACTCGAAAATAGCGCTTTGGTAAAGGGGACGTTCAAGTATTACGTAAGCACATCTTTAGTAATTTTACACCCCTCCCCCCTTGTAAACAAAAATAAGCAAACACTGTTCTTACGTAAGAATAATCAAATTTCTTATCGTTATTTCGTATTAAAACATATTTAAATATACACTGTTATGTTTTTAAGTGACTCTTATTCTTAATTAAACATTGCTCTGACCCCACCTCCTTATTGTCAGATAAAGTAAGCAAACTTTGAGCTCCCTCTTCCCTTGAATGCTTACGTAATATTTGAACGACCCAAACCCCAAACAATGAGACACGTGTATTTTAACAAATAAATGGATATTCAGGTGAAATAATGGAGTACGGCTTGTCTTGTTTCAGAGGAAGAGTTTTAGGATGAGTGTCTTCGCCGTAGCCAAACATCCTACAACTTTCGGTGCTAAACACCACGAAGTGAGAGCGCAGTGAGTGAATCAGCAGAGGGAGTGGATAATTTATGACAGTTAATACTGTTTTCGGAATGTTTTCATTGGGTATAAAACAAAAAAGATCTAACTTGACCTTTTTAAAACACCTGTCCGTCTGTGGATATCAACAGATTCAGCATTTTCTGTCCACAAATATAGGATAACCAAGAAACCACACTTTAAGATGTAATGTTTTACATTTTGCTGATAAGTTGACTGTCAAGATCTCCCTAAATTACCTTAAGGCGCTATTACACTATCCAGCTTGCTGATCAGTTTGCTCGACGAGCTTGCTGTCATGGAAGCTCTAGTATACTTTGCGCTATTACACTATCGAGCTTGCTGATCACCTTCCTCAACGAGCAAGCTAGTCAGTGTAAACCACTATTACACTATCGAGCTTGCTCGTCGAGGAAGCTCGGGCGAGCAAGCTGATCAGCAAGCTCGACAGTGTAATAGCGCCCCTAGTTGTAGAGCAAAGGAGCTACAAGAAATGTAGAAATGTTGCTATTTGTTACACATTTTGTTCCCCTTTTCCTTCAATTAGGTCGGAGATCTAGGAAGAAAAGGCTGGAAAGATTTATCAACCACCGTGCAACAACCGCCGCATGAGAATCTGGAATCTCCTGAAGGCCGTTCGACAGAGAAGTCGTCTCTATTGGATGGACCACCCGGTCAAAGGTAGGACTTGTTTTTGTTTTTGTTAAATGGCGTTGCTTTTAAATAAATTTACATACACATGTACTCCCTAGTCCAAAAAGGATGACCGCATTGATTAGGGCTGTTTTCAGCTGAAAATTCTCTAACAAGTAACACTATTTCAAGTGGACACTCAGATCTAGAAGAGATATACATATTTAAAATCAGCATAAGGAACTGAGTTTGTGTGTAAAATATTAGGTGCCAGTGGTTGAAGAGAAATCGATGATACAATAGTCAGATTCTTGTCTGTGGAGAGTGATATAATAGTGTTGAAATACCATTAAATTTTTAAATTGCTGAAAGAAATGGAAAGCAAATACACAGTAATGGGTACTGAGTGGAAGGCGCTTCCTTATGGAGGGTGTATTCATCATGGCCACCATATTGAATCTCGATTGATTTTCTTAAATGGGAAGGGGGACGTGTAATATGTCATTCTGGGCTAGAATTTTACGAGAAATGCGTTTCTCAAGTCAGTTTTGCCGTAAATGTAATATTATGAGAGAGAAGAGTATGTGACGCTAGCCTAGAAACGCCCATTTTTTCTCGAAATAACGACGGAAATGAAACAAAATGCATACAAATCGTTCCTGAGTATAGTACCCTATCGATATGGATTTGTACGCGTTTAGTGTTTCCAGGCTATTACTCTATGCTAGCGTCACATACTCTTATCTCTAACAATATTACATTTATGGCAAAACTGACTTCAGAAACTCATTTCTCATAAAATTTTAGTCCAGAATGACGTATTACACGACTCCCTTCCCATTTAAGAAATACATTCGAGATTCAGTATGGCGGACTTCAAGATGGCGGCCATGATGAATATACCCACCGTAAGAAAGCTCCTTCCACCCACTGTGTATTTGCTTTCCATTTCGTTCAGGAATTTTAAAATTTAATGGTATTTCAGCACTTTTATATCACTCTCCACAGACAAGAATCTGACTATTGTATCATCAATTTCTCTTCAGCCACTGGCCAATGGCACCTAATATTTTACACACAAACTCAGTTTTTACGCTGATTTTAAATATGTATATCTCTTCTAGATCTGAGTGTCCACTTGAAATAGTGTTACTTGTAAGTCCAACTTCGGGTATCTTGGGAAACAGTAAGCCAAAGATGCCAGGTTCCGAGCCCCCAAGGGTGAACTTTCGCAATTGGGAAAATTTAGTACGAATGTGTTTTTTTTCTTTTAAATGCAATAAGATATGTTGAAATGTTATTAAGTGTAAAAAGAAGTAGCATTCATTGAAATACGTAGCGATAACCGTATTTCAAAACTATGTATACATATGATCACGTGATGGTTTTGTTACCTATGTTTCCACACGTAAAAGCACATTTTTCAATGAAAGGAAAAACAGCGAACATAGTTCTCGCATCTATAGTAGAATGAACAATATAAAGGATAAAAGAATTGATAGCATTTTCAACGGACAGCGAAAGTTCAGTCATGTTTCTTCAGAAGGAGTTCTATCAGAATAAGTTTGGTAGATGTGTTTATTAGCTCAGTAGTAGAGCGCGTGGCTTCTAATCGGGAGGTCCTGGGTTGGAGTCATGTTTGTGACATACTTTTTTATGTAATGATATATTCCTCAAAGCGTGAATAATTAGATAAAATTATTACATTAAAGAAATCAGTTGTATATGTGTTTATAAAATCATTTCATTCCTTCAGGTAAAAGCTGATTTTCTTTCTTTCCCTTCTTCCTTCCTGTGAACCTAAAATCAGCAAAGAACGTTTGCATAGTACTTCTCGAAACATGCACAAAGTCGTACCGATGGAATAGGAGTAAAATTTTGATGCGATAACATACAAAAATAGACAAAGCGGAGAAATTTAAACACACACAGAGAAGAAATGAGACGATAGTAACACAGAGCTATAAAGAGAAGCTTATATAGAGAGAAATAAAGAGAAAGAGAACATTAGAAATTTCAGCAAGAGAAATGTAACAAAGGAAATGAGGAGTTAAAATCAATACTTACGTGCTTCCAGAAATCTAACATGACATATTTATTGTATTTTGTATAAGTAATTAAAATACGGAGGCGGATGGCTTCGAAACCCAATGGTTCCTTTCAAAATTCTGTCTAAATTTGATACTCAGACAACAAATTCATGAAACACTTCAACTTGGGACTTTGTGACATATCATGTATAAGAAATAGCGATGGTTGAATAGGTAGTATTAGGAAGTCATGAATTCTTGAATTTAAGAATTTTCAGAATGTCGAAATTTCGGAATTTGGGAATTTTGCAGGTGTAGAAAATGAGGATTCCATAATCAGAATTATGACAAAAATTGGCAGGGTTGTAGAAAATAAATTGTATCAATCCACACTTTCACTAATTGAGCTGTGGAAGTAAATTCGAAAATTTTCATTGTCATTTTCTGTTTAAGTGTGTGCAAAAATCTGCTACATTGAGATTTCGGAGTTTCGGAATATTCCAATTTTAATAAAACATTTTCAACGGAAATGAATATCATTGTCATCGACCACCGGAAATTCAAAGTGATGTTTCTTCAGAAGGGATTTGTAAGTGTGTTCATGTTAGCTTAGTGGTAAAGCGTAGGATTCCTAATAAGGTCTTCAGTTCAAATCAAACAGAAACTTTTTCTTTATTAGTAGAATTGCACAAAAATATGATACAAGGAGGGTTGCTACCAGAAACATTTTCAGAAAAGTTTTGGTAGCCCTAAAAAGGGCTGTTTTGGAAGTTGGGGTGGAGACACTAATATTACACGTTCCATTGTTCTCGGCATGGAATCTATGAGACGGCTGACAAATCTATCTCATTCCCCTACCTCCAGCCATGCCTCGGTAACAAGGTCCCACAGGTCAACCCGAGTTCTTGGTGGATCTGCCTCAGGACAACTGTCCCGTAGAGTACATTTCATCTCTGCCCACATATTTTCCATGGGATTGAGGTCTGCTCCACGAGGCGGCCAGTCAATTAAATCAATCTCAGGTTGCTCTGCGAACCGTTCCTGAACCACACGGGAAGTATGTATCGGAGACAGGTCTTGCTGGAACTGAATAACACCATGAGACTGAAGTACTCGTACTGATTGCGCCATGATGTTACTCATGATGTGTAAGTACTGAGCTATGTCAAGGTGCCCTTCAATTCTGTGAAGCTGTCCTGCACCGCGACTGGAAATCCAATCCCTACATGAAATAGAAACATGACCACTGCGATTGCAAGCAGCCACATATTCAGGGCCATATCGGGTGCCCCTTGAACGATACACAAAACGGCGTTTCTCATTCGATGTTTTGAATATGGATTCCCAGTTGCTATCCACATTCGCATGTGCAAATGCGAGACGGTAAATTTTATGTTCGTCTAAGTGTTTTTCCTTCACGGCAGCAACAGGCCTCGTAACCCAGCATGACGAAGCCTTCGGAGCGCTGTTTGCCTAGCAGGAAAGTGGAACACTTCCCTTAGCTGTCTAGACGTCCTTAGTGGGTCTAACCGGGCTTCGTTTACTAATCTCGCACCTTCCTCCTCGGTAGACACATGAGAACAACCAGAAGATCGTAAATTATCAGTCTGACCGGTAGTACGATATTGCCGAATCCATCGCCTGGCTGTAGCGGCCGGGATACCCATTCGCCTGCCAGTTGCAGTTGCAGTATAGCCCTCCACCTCCCATAAGGTAATTACAACTGGACGTCGGTCCATGATCAGCAGTGCTCTGAGCTGTGAGAAACAAAGAATCAAGTAACAGCTGGTAACTGGCGTGTGATTGGTTACTTCCAGGGGAATGATTTGTTGAACATTCGGTCAAGGAATCTGCATAATTGTCATGAAAATACAATTCCGTATGTTTAACTTTCTCGCGTCAAGTGTGAGGAGAAATGCTAATAATGTTTATATAATAATAATTTTCATAAAGACATGTTTATCAAAAAGAAAAGTTGTTTGAACAAATTTAATTGTTATACTGCTTTTACATGTACAAAAATATATATTGTGGATTTAAACCTAGAAAAAGTATCCACACATACACTTGTTCTGTTACGAAAACAACTGTGCAGACGGAAGTAATTCATTCATTTGTTTTACTGTTACTAACCTAAACCAATCTAATCTTCCGTATCTACAATCACTAATGTATAAAATGGTCCACTTAGCATGACTCAATCTGGTGGCGTTTTAATAAGACAGATTTTAGCAACATATCTTTAGCTGTAAAAATAGCGTATTGTTAAAGTCTTTGCTTCCTAAACCAACACCACAGGCACATAGGTTCGAGTCCTGGTCGGGTCAACCATTTTTTCCCTAACTTCTTTTCATCAAATGATAAAAATATAAGATTTGCAACCAAGCCGTCTTACATATTACTGTAAACTGAGTGTGACCTTGAAAAAGCTTTTCAAAACATACAAAGTAGTGAATAATTGAAGCCAGTAAATAAGACGCCACTGACGTGAATTTCCTTTCTTCTGATGCTGACAGATACAATTATAACACGATCTATGTCCGATGTAGTATAACGGTTTAGCTTTGAGTCTGTGGATCTAGGTTCGATCTCAGCTAATGTATTTTTTTAGATTATACTTGTGTGAGAATAACGCTCTGGCTACGAAATGCAAATCATCGGACAATGAGAGAACTGTAAATATGTATGTTTTGGTAATATATCAATGAAATTGTTTCATAGATAATCTATTGCTCTTTCACTATCTTTTTCGTTTCTTGGATCTTCTCGGGTTTCGTGTTTGTATCTTCCTTTGGTTGTCTATCTCTCTGTGTTTTTTGTTTGTTTATTTGTATATGTATAAAATAGAGAGAGGGCAGGGGGTGGAGGGTAAGGAGAACTGTTGATGTTCCAAAATATAAAAGTAAATCCTTTGAAAAGGATATTCTGTTATCCCCACTCTCTTCTTCCTTTCTTTTTTTCCTCTCTCTCTCTCTTTATGTATTTATCTATTTGTGAGAGGAGTGTGTGAGGGGTGAAGAAAGGACATATACAATGAGATGCAAGAAATAGATAATGTAATAACGTTAATATTAACTGAAATTAACTATTGATAATGCAATAGCAAGTTAAAGTTGAATTGTTAATGTATTTTGTTTAAATGACGAGATTCGCGATTGCGATGTCTATTATTAGTTTGTTATTATAAACAAGAGCATTTTTTATATAAGAAGAAAAAAGTTAACCTGTTTTTAACTTCTTTCAAAGCCTTGTTCTAGGTTTGTTAAGCCACCGTTTAAGCGTTAAGCATACACGCAGAATTAAGTAAAGAAATAAATAAAAACCAAAATAAGTAACTGAGAATTAATCAAACAGTTATAGCAATTATAATAATAAATATAAGATGGAAGTGGGACTTGGAATAAACAGAGGTCAAATCGCCGTCACACGTGTAATCTTTGAACTTTAGACGTCGTGATGTTTTGTAATGTCAGGAAGTAGACAACAAATACTAAATATATACATATATGTGTATTTACGAGTGAAACAAACAAAAAAAGTTCTGCCACTCGATCGCACAACTGAAAAAAATAAGTTCCAGGGCTTGATAGTACAAGCAAAACAAACAAAGCGTTCTACCACTCCATAGTACAAGTGAAACGAACGAAAAGATTCCGCCACTCAATCGCACAACTGAAACAATTAAGTTCTACCTCTTGATAGTACAAGTGAAACAAAGAAAAGGTTCTACAACTCGACACTACAAGTGAAACAAACAAAAAACGTTCAAGCACTCGATACTGCAAGTGAAAGAAAGGTCTGGAGAACATGGTTTGAAAAAAATCGACGTTTCCACCCAAAATTTTTAATATTTACGTAAATGTTGTGCACAAACCATACAATTTAAGAGGCTCTAATTTATTTTCAATTGTTAATTTTAAATAATAATAATAATATGATGCAAAAAATAATAGTATTTGTGCAGAACTTACAACCTATTTGTAAAATTAGTTCGAATAGTTTAATTTCAAATTTGTCACTTTGGGGTCGCCTTGCAGCTATGTGACGCAAGTAAGGCTGAATTCCAAAATCATTTTATTGGATTATTTTTGCAATAGGATTATTATTATTATAAAGATTTTCAAAGAAATTACTACTAAACCTTGTCTCTGTATGTAGTTTGGCTCAGTAATTATTTTGAAAAATAAAATTCATTTTGTAAGTCTTCAAGGTCAATATTGTTGAAACCAAACGTTTTTTAAAACCATCTTTACTAGATTTTTGTTTCCTTTAGTTGTACTATCTCGTGGTATACTTCGCATATGCTATTCTGTGTCCACTCTCAATATTGTAAAAGGAAATGGGTTTAGTGTGAACATTTTGATATATTATTGATAGGTTAACAGTAGACTAAAACTAACGAGACTAGAGTAAACCTCATTCTTAATCAGAAACTTGGAAAGTTCTCTTTGTCGTGCATGTATCTGGAACTATTTAGAGCCAGATATTCCCACTATTTGAAACAGAATATCATAAAGTACAAATACATTAACAAAGAAATAGCTTGCATATTTTATAAAATTAAACGATAGAGCCTAAATATTATAGTAAAATTTTATATTCAAAATATATATACAATTTAACTATACGGTATTTTTATTATATTTAAATTCCGTTTCTGAGTTGTACAACGGCCTAAGCCAGTCTTATCTTACGAAAAGCATATATCTGCAGTAAGATCTTGTAGTATCGGTACCATACCAGTGTACTCCTGGTGAAACAGACAACATTGTGGAAAACTTTAGTAAGATGAACCAGAGTGAGTAAGTTACGAACCTACTCAACTTCAGCAATTTTAATTTCCAAACAGTAATCTTTGTCACAACGCCACGCTAACTAAGTAACTCACACACCTTTGTTCTCCAGGACGAGTTACTGAGCGGCTGTATCTCAGTTGGTAGAGCGTTGGCTTCGCATTCGGGAGGTCCTGGGTTCGATCTCAGCGTCCGCTCATCATAAGTGAGTTCTTCCCATGGTCATTGCTGTCACACCAGTCAAATACCGGGATGGTATCTACAACTTAGACCCTGAGCGACTCCTTATTTCCGTTACCCTATCCTGGCCTGATCCATAGATGCCTAAAGACCATACATATATTCAATTCCAGCACTAATTAGTCAATTTCTTTGACAAACACTCCTCATCATCAGTTAAGGCGTTTATTGCAAAAACCACAGATCTCAAAAAGACTAAAAAGTAACTTTGCGCCTCAGTCGATAGATGCCTCTTTCCTCCACATTTTTTACGAATAAATTGACTACAGTTATCAGTGTGATAGCCAGCGGTTAAAACAGTGCTACTGTAAGTACATTAAGGCCTTGGAAGATTTTCTTTCCTTTCTGACAACTTACAGTTTTGGCATCTGTTGTTTCTGCAATAAACGCCTCAATTGTGTGATCTTAATTACTCACCTTAAGGGCAATGTAAAGCCAAGGTCTCCGACAAGAGATGGCAGCACTATCTCTGTATATGTCTAATGTATTTTTATCGTTGCACGAATGGTTTAACAATGAAGCTCTTTCAACAATGAACAGGAAAGAAAATGAAAAATCGGCACAGATAGAACTCTTGAATTAGTTATGAACTTCGTTCTCTGAAATTTTGAACTCTCTAGACTTGAATTTATAGGAGCAGCATTGAAATTTCGTCTCTTGTCCGAGATCTTGGCTTTACATTGCCCTTAAGTTCAAAGATTAAGTTGGAAATTTCAGAACAGCGTTGTAAATAAAGTAGCTCTCCCAGGAGATTTACGTATCTTCTGCTTTCGTCATATCATGGTCATTTTTGGAAGGAGACACGTGTGTCTCAGCCGTGCACTAGAGAAATGTCACCGTTTCCTCTTCATTTACCGCTTTTTATTCAACGTAGTTAATGTTTTATACAGGGTGTAACAAAATTCGAACGACGACCTTGCAAGGATGATAGTACATTAAAAAAAACTTAGTGACCAGAGTGGAAATTCTGTCGCATTTACAGACTGCCGAAATTGTGGGAATGAACTTTAGACCTTCACATTTCCAATACTTTTAACAGTGGGCAGGTATCATCAGCGACTTTAAATCTACTCTATCCAGAAAAGCATATTCCAAGATTTTGCGAAGTGTACGCAAGGGATTCCCCAAAGGGAGTGGATAATTTTCAGTACTTCTCTGAACTAAAGGTACCGTAGGTCGGAAGTAAGCATGAATTAGACTACTTTCCTTATGAGTAAAGATGACATAAGTCATCACCGTCATCTAAAGGGGCAATGACATCGCCTCTCATTGATAACAAAACATTCTTTGACAGTATGTAAATCTTTCCCCTGTCTGTTATGCAACCACGTTACGTTAAACCTATTGAAGATATCGACTTGTCGCAAACGGATTATGGTTAGCTGCTGGAAAGCCATGCTCATTTTGACCCATTACTTTTGAAATGTTTTGGGAATCCCTTGCTCAACCATTGCACAATTTTGGAATATGCATTTTTGGATAGAACTGGTTTAAATTCTTTGGTCATACCGTGCCGCATCAGCTCTACTGTTAATGGTGTTGGAAATGAAGCTCTGAAGTTCATTTTCCCACGCTTTTGGCACCTTGTTGCTTCGAAGCGTGGCGGAATTTCCACCTCAGTCACTAAGACTTTTTTTTACCCCTGTTTTTTATGTACTATCATCCCTCCATGTTTATCGGTCGCATTCTGTTACATCCTGTGTATGTAGAGTGCATTGATCAAAATAAAGCTTCAAGAATTAAGGAATTACATGGTTAGTACACATGGTGTAAAGAAAAGATGGGAACGAACTTCGGGAAGTGAATCCTGAAATTGAAACAAGAAAAACAGTTCGTATAAATATGGGTCGAGGAAAGTGCAAAATTAAACTTCGAAAATCTTTGACTCAGAGGGAAGAATGATGGGTGTTCTCCCCAGAGGTATGTATATTGCACGGTCGTCACGTGGAAAAGTGAACCGATTGTTTGTCATTGGCTTTCAACACTGACAACTGGGCCGCAGAACCGACCCGGACGATTACCTCTAACACCTATCCCAGTACCTAAAACACATGTATGCAAAGTTTGATGTAAGTCAATGGACGCGTGTAGATCAGAGCCCTGCAAACCCAGGCCCGAAGACGGCCCGGCCCGGCCCGGCTGGATCTGTATACTTTGACCGGCCCTACCCGGCCCGGCCCGGCCCGGCCCGAATCTCGAGCCGGGCACAAACGGGCCGGGCTGTAAACGGGCCGTCACAAACGGGCCGGGCTGTAAACGGGCCGGGCTGTAAACGGGCCGGGCAGGGCGTAAACGGGCCGGGCAGGGCTTAACCGTCTTGAGAACAACCAAGTCTGATAATTCAATTTAATGTTTCAATATTCAATGGAAAATGACACATGTGTCTTCATAACATTGCAGTTTCTATTTTTCCTTCTCGAATGGGAAAATCGTGTGAAAGGTTGCCCAAGGGTTTCTTTCTATATCTCCATTCTGTCTGTCTATTTGTTATCAGTGGTTGTTCTGACCATACATCATGTGGTGGTAATAGTACTAGCATTAGCACTAGTAGTAGTAGTAGTAATAATAATAATAGTAGTTTTAGGACTATTATTATTAGTAGTAGTAATAGCAGTAGTCACAATGGTAGTAGCAGCAGCAGTAGTAATAATAATAATAGTAGTA
>JAGDQP010049800.1:0-14408 GCA_022664845.1 Lepisma saccharinum | reverse complement strand
CATGCCCACTTCCTCTGGGGCGGTTTCTTGAAAAATGTATTGGAAATCAACAGTCTGTCAGCTTCTGAGAATTCCACTAACTTCTCTCCTCTCTTGTTTCTTTTGAAAAATCCAAAGTTTCCAACTTTCGTGTCACTGCTCTGCTTGGTTCCTACTCTCGCATTGAAGTCTCCCATTACAATTTTGTAATGCGATTTGCTACTATCCAAAATCTTCTGTATCTCCTCGTATAGGTCTTCGACTTTCTCCTCCGGGTGCGAGGTTGTTGGTGCATACACTTGTATAATTTCCATACTGTATGTCTTGTTAATCTTTATTACTACCCGTGCGATTCTATCTGAAATTCCTTCTATTTCTGTGATCCGTGACTTCAGGTCTTTATTAATTATAAAGCCAACGCCTGTCGCTTTTCCAGTTTCTGTTTCTTTGAAGTAGAACGTGTGCCCCGACGGTAGTTCCAACTGTTTTTCATTCTTCCTCCACTCTTCTGATAGTCCTATGATGTCCCACTTAATCTTCTTAAGTTCATTCTGCAGTTCTTCTAATTTGTCCTCTCCTGCAAGTGACTGACAGTTGAGGTTCGCCACATATAGGTCCGTTCGAGTTGCCGTGTCGGTGTCCTGGCGGTCTACAGTCCAAATCCGGGCATTTTGACCCTCTGACTCCCTGCAGGACTGACCGCTGCCGTTGCCAGCTGCATTCCGTCCTCCGGACATTGGGTGTCCTCCGAGGCTGTTTCCTTGCTTGTACCATCATATGTAAAGAAAGGAGGGGTACTGACATTTGACTCACCACGCTGTCAGCTAATGCGGGTTGGTGAGCAGCTCATCCATGTTCGTTCGCCAAACAGTTGCTTGGATACGAACAGTCCCCACAACGTGAACGTATGGATTGGACATTAGGCGTCTACCCCGGTCGGTTCCCTTAAGTCTAAGCAAGAGGAATTAAGGGGTCTCCTCCCAGTTAGTGGCAGAAGCCTTTTGGGGACAGTCCCGGTTTGCCGGTCCTGTCCCGGTTTCCCGGCCATATTTATATACATATATATATATATATATATATATAATGTAGTGGTTTAAAATCTATTATTTCAATACTATCGGGACAGTTGTATATCTGAACATTATGCCTTACGTAACTCGCAACTTCATCACCGCAGTAACAAACGTTCTTCATAGGATTCTATCCTAAGCAAGATAAGTCAGTTTTCATCACAAAAACCTATTTCTCGAAGATCCTTTCTGATATTGTCCTCCCAACGTCATCTCGGACTTCCCAATGGTGTCTTTCCCTCCGGCCTATCAACCACGATGGAATATGTTTGTTTCTTCTCCATCCGAGCAACATGGCCTTATCAAGATTTAATTATTCTTACAACATCGGGTGAGTCGTAATGTCCGTGAACTTCTTCATTATGCAATCTCCTTCATTCCCCAGTCATCTCGCCCCGTTCAGCTCGTATATCTTTGTCAAGTCCTTATTTTCAAACACTCGAAGTTTATGTTCATCGTACACCAACTTTGGAAACCGTAAAGTATTACCAGCAAAATAACCGTTCTGTATACTTACAATTTCAAATTTCTTGATATTAATCGCTAGGTTAGGAGTTTCTGGACTGAATGGAAACATGCGTTATCCGATGCTAAGTGATTTCTTTTATTTCTTCCGTGATCTCGTTTATGCTTGTTACACATGCTTCCAAGTATTTAAATTTGTTTACTTTCTCATTCTTAATTATTATTTATATATTTCCTTGTTTCGGCTTGTTATGATGTATTTTGTTTTCTCTATGTTCACCTGTAGACCTATCTCATCGCAAGCTTGTTCTAAGACCTCGGGCATTATTACTTAACGTAAACAGTTCAGCATAGAAAAATCAATAGCTCAAGCTCATTGGCTAATTTATTAGGCGGAGTAAGACCACGTATTGCTACGTAAACAGTTGATGAGAGATTCAATTTTTACGCAAAGAACTGTAAAGTGAATTCGTTTTTAGTTTGTTTGTTTGTTCGATCGTTTTTATTTTAACTAAATTCTGAATCCGTAGTCGAAAATTGAAATAGTTAAATTAGAAAATAAAGCCACGTTATACGAGAAACTGCACTTTAGTGTGATGATCCAGCGTTTGAAACTAAGATTGAAGAATGACTTGAAAATGGAACTTGCTTTACAAGGCAAAAATGTTACAAGTTAGCAAACTAAGTCTAAAGAAAATAACCGACTTGAGGTTAGGTAACATATGAAGGAATGCAGTGGAATTTGCAATATAGAACCTCTTGTAGTAATCGTGTAATCCAATACTAGACCTCCGAGTTCAGAGATTGTGCAGGTGTAAAGTCAAAGTAGAGTATTGTACGGCTTCTATAGACACTTAACAGTAAACATGTTTAAACTGTGCTCGGCGATTTGGAGGGGTAACACCCCAATTTAGGGCGAGGGACAGGCAGAATCCGTGTTCTCGATGTTTTCTATAATCTTTGTTTTTGATAACATCCCATACTACTTTCGGGAAGGTACGATAATATATGCGTGAAAACCGTACGAGAATCGGTACAAGCTACTCAGGCATTCAAGACGCAGACTATGTGCAACTGTGGAGAAAATTGTATATGCTGCCTTAATGATAATAAAAGTTACCCTTCTGCATAGTGTACAAAGAATAATAATATATTTTCGAAACTATTACTATCTATCGTAGGGCTACGTTACTTTCTTACAACATGAGTTTACAGCTTTACATACATTTGCGTCCAGTTAACATCAAGCGTTACAAAAACTGGTAAACAATATTCAAGTAACTTTAGCTCACGTAAAAGTTGGTTTATTAACACAAGAAGTAGAAGGCTAAAACAAAGTAACTGATTTTTTCTTCAGAAATGCCGCTTATAGTCACCTACGATCTTATATACAACAAAAGCAAAATGAATCAATGTTACAGTTTGTAGCAGCCGGCTATTGTGCCATATTTTGCAGTATGTACGTTTTATACCAGTCATTCCCGTGCAAATAATTGTCACAGACTTGAATAGCAAAAGCTAGCAATCCAAAAAGTGTTATGAAAGGCTTGCATTACGTATATTTTTTCAGCCTGAGCCAAAGATGCCAAAAGGCCATGAATCGGCGGAGCGTTTCTCTCGTGTACAAAGGAACTAATGAAATAAATTGCATTCGTAATGTAAACATAAAATTTGTTGTACATTTTTAGGCTAAAGTTATTTAATTTTACTAAATTGATACTAGAAATGCATAAGATGTGCTACGTATTGGATTTTAGTGATGAAAAAGTAATAAAACCAATTTCGTTAATTTTGTTTCGTTTTACCGCACGGGTATCCGTGTTTTCACCAAAATTCTGTTTATTCCCCAGCCTGTGCATCACTACATTACACGCGATGTACATGATATTTAAGATCCACTGCATGTGCTCGCCTTCAACGTAGAAACAGCAAATTAGTCCCATATAATCTAGGCTGTTACACACTTATTTCTCACCTCCTTGACTCGACAGTTTGTTATATTTTAGGTGTTAACACGTCCACACACGTTGGAAATATTGCATTTGTCCTGTAAATTTTACATTTTTAGTGGTCGAAAGTAAATTAACCCCTTATATATACTTGAATCTACAAGAAAAATAATCGAGCTGCCTAGCGCAATTGGTAGAGCGTTAGCTTAGAAATCGGGAGGGCCTGGAACGATTCAAGTACCCGCCTATCGTTACTGAAGCTTTTTCTGTCACAGCAGGGAAATGCCAGCCAGCATGATCCTAGAAACTAGTCCTTGGCTGACTACCACCCAACATCCTTTCCCCAGCCCTGAGCCTGAGATGCCTAAAGGACCTACATTCGATTCAAGATAAGCGTATGGTTATGGTGCACTTTATAATAGCCATGTTTTGCTATATATACGGCGTATACCACTTTATTTCTTGCAAATAGCTCACATCTACAAAAGGTTCAAACATTAAATTTCTTTTGTAATTTTTACATTTCATAATACGATAAAGTACACATGAACTAAACAGATACTTCCGACCTAGAAGAGCCACGTTATACAAAAGCCATGTCCGTTGGAATAAAAATCTGACATTCGGCATGAAGATTTCTGGGCAGGTGGAAGGAATTACAGCAAAAATAAATAAAATGTAGTTACCGCATTATGTACCCTGAAATTCGGCATAAGTATTTATTCGTGAGAAGGGTACAATGACATAAACGTTTTAAAAATATAATTTCACCGTTAAGAGCTCAATTCCTCCGGCTAGCTAGAATGTTCTTCCCGTTGCGCTAGTAAGCGCTTGCTAAATTCGATATAAAGCTTCGTGTGAACATTGGAAGTATAATGAAAAAATGAAAATACAATTACACTGTTAGTACCCCAATAACACCGATAATCACACCATCTTTGGCTATGGAAAATGCAATCCCCGTTGGGCTAGAAGGCTGATATTTGACATAAAAATTCATGGAAAGATTGTAATTACATGCATAGCTTTAAAAGTGCAATCACACCGATAACGACTCAAAAGCACTGTGCAGTACCTTAATACACCTGAGTACCGAAAAAGCCGTTCCCGTTCGGCTAGGAAGCTGAAATTTGGCGTGAAGATTCATGTAAGTCGGGATTATAAGAGCAATTTAAAAATAGCCTTCAAGTACCCCATTAACCCTGGGTATTGAAAATGCAGTTTCCGTTGGGTTAGGAAGCTAAAATTCGAAGTGAAGGTTCGTGGGCATGTTGAAATTAGAGGATTTTAAAAATGTAATGACACCGTTAAATACGCCAATAATACCGTTAAGTATTCCGCAACCCCAGGTATCCTAAATATACTTACCTTCGAGTTAAGAAGAATAAATTCTGCATCAATGTTCTTGAGCAGGCTGCAGTTACAACCAAACGTAGAAATACGATTACACTGTTAAGGACCCCAATAATCGGGACTGCACTTCCCGATGCCCTAAAAAATTAAAAATTGGCAAGAATATTGTCGCAATTAAAATAATAATTCCATCTGTATTGCTCTTTCATACTTATTCAAAACTCCTACCTTTTTCATTTATTATGGAATGTTAAGCAGTCTTCAGTTCGAAAACCGTATTTGGAGGAAAGGATGAAAGAAAACGAAAGTGAATGTTTATTTTTAAATTGAGATTGAATCACTTGTATTGAGAAATAATGCCAGGCAACAGGAATTTGTGGTGTTGATTGCGATTCTATTTTGACAGTTAACACAGGTTATGAGTATATAATGTTGCTCAAATAACGAGTTTGGAAACCACTAATTTGGCGATTGGAATGGAATAACATCCTTCTTGGCTTGATGAACAGGAGAGATAGCTCTCTCTCTCTCTCTCCTTAATTATCAGACCACATATTTCCCCTTTCCCCCAAAATAAGTTGAGTAATTGTTTTGTCAAAACAAAGGTGTAATCGCTAATCTTCTGAGATAACACAAATAAAGTCACGTCCCCATTCTCGCAGGAAAAGACGTCATTTGGACAAGAACATAAAACCTTATTGATATATGCTTTGTTAAGTCAGTGTGTGAACCGAAGTCGAACCAAGAATATCTCCACCACAATTTCCAAGTCAGATCCACCTTAATTCATCTTAGAACTAGGCTTAGAATTCTAGGAATATGGATTACCAAAATCCTCCTTTCCGAGACTAACATGGAGCAACATGGACTTCTCAATAAGATGCAGATTCTCTAGCAATTATTTTTTAGTCAACTTTGGCGTAAAGATTTAGTGTTATTATGTTGCTCTTTGGGAGATGGAAAAGTAGAAATTATCTTCTCCACTATCAAATGTGATAAGATTAAGGAACGGAAAGAAATAGTCACAAGTTGTTAACAAACTAAAAATGTAATAATGGAAGTATTTCGGGTCCAGGTCGAACGGTAGATAGCGACCTGGCTAATAACAGAATTTACAATAAAATAATTGCTAAAGAGAAACTGAATCCACAGATAATGATCGACTGAAAAATGACATGACTACTGTAGTTTAGATTACCCTCCACTTTCCCCTATTCTCTCTCTCTCTCTAGAAAGGATCCTGATTCTTCTATACAGTAAATTAAGACTTGAGATGCAAACACTCTCTTCTAAATTCATGTTGCATAAGATGTGCAAGAAATCTTATGCAACATTCAGCACAAACGAAGGATAATCGATTGATGCCAGTTCAAGCTCAGAATTTTAATTTTATCGAGATTTCCAGCGTGAAGCTGACCCAAAAACTTAATGTCGTATAATTGTGCGACGAAATAATCACAAAACAAGCATAATTGATTGACGCATTTTCAATTTCATTTTTTTTTCTAGATTTCGAGTACGACGCTCACAAAACCCTGCTCTAAATAAATTGAAAGTCGCATTTTTCAGCGATGAATCAACCACAGATGAAAAATTCTATACCACAGTTCGTCACAAAAGATCGACACAAGTTTCATTTCGAAATTCATATTTTCGGCGAATTCAAGTGTGAAGTTAAAACTAAATGTCGCATAATTTTCCGACGAATTGAGAACAAACAAAACTTTTTGTTGCATAATCCGGCACAAACGATTGGCACAAGCTTAATTTCGAAATCGAAATATTTTGTGAAGCTCACCCCAAAAACTTAATGTCGCATAAGTTTGCGACGAATTGAGCACAAACGAAACTTTCTACGGCACAATCCAGCACAAACGATTGGCACAATTTCATTTCAAAATTCAACTTTTTGGTGAATTCGAGTTTAAAATGGCGACCCCAAAAATTGAATGTCGCATAATTTTGCGACGAATTGAACACAAACGAAACCTTCAACGGCAAAATCCAACACAAACGAAGCACAAAAGATTGACAAAAGTTTCATTTCGAAATTCAATTTTTTTGTGAATTCGAGTGTGAAGCTGGCGTCTCTAAACTTGGATGTCGCATAATTTTGCGACGAATTGAGCACAAACGAAACTTTTTGTTGTACAATCCGGCACACACGATGCACAAACGATTGAACTGGCTTTGGCCGCTTTTCCCGTCCTTTGATTGCCAGCTTCACACATGCCCAAAATTGAATGTCGCATAATTTTGCGACGAATTGAGCACAAATTAAACTTTCTACGGCACAATCCAGCAGAAACGATTGGCACAAGTTTCATTTCGAAATTCAAATTTTCGGCGAATATGAGTGTGAAGCTGGTCCCCCAAAATTGAATGTCGCATAATTGTGACGAATTAAGCACATACGAAACTTTCTACGGCACAATCCAGCACAAACGATTGGTACAAGTTTCATTTCGAAATTCAACTATTTGGTGAATTCGAGTGTAAAGCTGCCCCCTCCAAAATTGAATGTCGCATAATTTTGCGACGAATTAAGAACAAACGAAACTTTTTGTTGCACAAACCGGCACAAACGATTGCACTAGTTTTTCTGCCGTCCTTGGGGGGGGGGGGGGGCGAGCACGGAGGTTGTTTTGACTTCTGTCACAGTGTTGCCACTTGTGGAAATGAAAGAAAATGTTGTAATTGTGCTCGCCCATTTCATGGTACCTTACCTTGTACCTTTCCTATTGCTTGTGTTAATTGTGATTCTAGGAACCACAGGGCAGAAAATCATGAGTGTCCAGTATTTCGACTTCAACAGAACATCATTAACACTATGGAAAGTAAGAACATTACTTATCATGAAGCCCTTAACCTCCTGAAACCGAAATATTCCACTAACTCTGAATTTTTTCTACCCCTAACGAGTGAATTAGTTCCAGAAATGTCATCTAGATAGTTTCCTAAGAAAGAAATAACTTGATAAACATACTCAATACTCTTTTCATTATTACAAGGAACAATATACAGTAGATATTGCCACTCGAACTGAAATTATGGTGGAAAAGTACGCAGATGGAAGAGCTGAAGTAAATAAGTCATTTTGGGTCAAAAACTTAGGCAATAACAAGAGAATACGATGCCAAGAAGATGCTTCAGGTGTTCATTTAAAACATTCTAATTTAGATTCCTCAAAGGATATGGAAGTTAATTCTGATGAAGCACAATTGTTACTACATTTCTCCAATAATCAACAATGGTCCAATTTGTCTTCTAATTATTCTGATTCTATGCGTCAACAAACTCCTACTGTTTCCAACTGTTCTCTGGATTCAAGCAAACAAATTAATGACACGTTATTACTCCAAGATCTTGCTGAGTCTCTAAATAGAACAATGCACACAATTAGTAACAAACCTGGTTTCGATTATAATGGAGAGATTTTTGATATTTGTCAGAAAATGAAGAAATCTCTGAAACAAAAATTTGAAGTGTAAGGTTCTATTTAAAAGCCGTAAAGTTAAGCTTACTACTTCAACCTATGATAATATTCTATTCATTGTTTCTAATGTATCAGTGTGCGTGCTCTTCATCTTTTACGTTCTTATGGCTTTCTTTAACTTGAATTTCAACTTCAATTTTTATCCTGTTTCTCTCTAATGAGCTTTATTAAGCCTAGAGAAACAATTTTACTCTGTTTTTTTCTTTTAAGCTTTCGTTAAGGCAGGCTCAATATGAGTAGCTAACGAAACAAAATAAAAGAAACAAACAATAGCAGGTTGGAAAACAGAGGACAATATGGCGGATCTAAGGTATCGCCCAAATTTTAGTGCGTTTTAAACATAATATTTCTACAATCTTTTTGGACCTAAAAAGAAGAAATTCATCAGAGTTAATGTATTCCAGCTGTATGCATAAGTAGTTTCCGGTTTACCTAAGAGATGGCGCCAGCGAAAAGTACGCAGCGTATTCATTTGACACATACGTCATTCTGTTCGTCTGACAATAAACTACAAACACACAAAAGTTGAGTCCACCAAACACTAGCGTCTTTGTTTTACCGTTCAGTGATCATGTCGAAGTTTGTGCCTGAAAATGCACATTTGCGGCACGCATTGCTTTTCTTATTTAATCAAAAGAAAAAGGCTCTTGAAAGTCATCGTGTGCTGGTAGAAACATATGGTGAACACGCTCCATCGATTAGAACATGTGAGACATGGTTTCAATGTGAAAGACAGTGCGCGCTCTGGTAGACCACAAAAGTGCGAAAACGATCAATTGCAGATGTTATTGGAGGATAACCCAACTCAAACTCAACAGCAATTGGCAACAGCATTAAATGTGTCACAAGAAACAATCAGCAGACGTTTACGAGCAATGGGGAAGATCAATAAACTGGGTAAATGGGTCCCACACGATTTGAATGAACGTCAAATGGAAAATCGCAACGTCACTTGTGAAATGCCTCTTCAACGCCACGAAAGAAAATCCTTTTTGTATCGAATTGTGACGGGTGACGAAAAATGGATTTATTTTAAAAACCCGAAGCGGAAAAAATCGTGGCTTCACCTGGCGAAGCCGGTCCTTCAACACCAAGGCCAAATCGAAGACCATGCATTGTGTCTGGTGGGACCAGAGCGGTATTGTGTATTATGAACTCTTAAAGCCCGGCGAAACCGTTAAAGCACAACGCTATCGTCAACAAATAATTAATTTAAATCACGCATTGATCGAAAGACGACCGGAATGGGCCCGAAGACATAGCAAAGTGATTGTGTTACACGACAATGCACCGTCTCACACAGCAAAACTAGTGAAAGACACCTTCAAATTGCTTGGATGGGACAACCGTCCGCACCCGCCGTACTCCCCAGACCTGGCGCCATCTGACTATCACCTCTTCGCATCAATGGGGAACGCGCTCGCAGAGCAGCACTTCATCAATTTCGAAGACGTTGGAAAATTGCTCGACGAATGGTTTGTCGCAAAAGACAAGCAGTTTTTCTGGCATGGTATGCATCAATTACCTGAAAGATGGGCGAAATGTGTAGAAGCCGATGGCCAATATTTTGAATAAAACAAAATTAATTTGCCTTGAAAATTACGTGTTTTCTTTACCACAAAAACCGGCAAAAACTTATGCATACACCTGGTAAAAGTGCTCCAAAACAACAGATGATTGGAATTCCATCAAAATTTAAAATTGGAAGTGACAAGTGTAACAAAAAGTGGCTAGTGATCAAAGTGTGATATTTTAGACATAAGTAATTATGCCAACTCGTCAACAACCTCTAGTAAATGTACAACTTCTAACATGAAATGAAAAGACAATGACAAGATTAATAAACAAATGCAACTATAACAAAAACCTCTTATAATTGAACAATGTTTCGATCATACGTGGATCTATTGCACAGATCATATTATATTAAACTTTAAACGAATACCATTTAACAATGTTTTGCTCTACAGTGCACTGTACTGAGCATATCGCTTTTTTAAAGTACTACCAATTATTATACAATATTTTACATATGTTTTGATCCATGAGGTTTCATAACTTCGATCAATAAAATAACAAACAAACAAACTCTAGCAGTTTCTCTGCGAGTCGGAACTTAGTCGTATAGTTTTTATCGTACAAACTTTGACTTAGAATTATTTACAAAGGTTTCCAGTTCTTTATCAATTAAATACAGGGATTATATATTTCGTGCTCGAGTTAAGTTTCCATTGAACAGTATCTTTTAAGTTTATACTTCCATGATGTACCGTAAACAGAATTTTTCGTTGACCTCTAGCGAGCACCGATACATATAAATTTACGGATGCTATCAAAAAAAGCACATCATCCAAAAGAGGAAAAGTTACTCCTGAACTTTATCGTTAGATTTAGAGGTTTATATCATGTCGGAATTCGCATTAACTGTTGGATTATATTTATGTGCAGGTTTATTACTTAGTAGTACGTAGTTTCGTTACATATTAAATATTTCAAGGCTATCATCTCACATAGGCTATTTATAACTTTGGTTGATAGCTTCCGTAACAAATTTATTCGACTTTCGTAATATTGTAGTACCAAAACCAAAATACGTAAACATTTAGTAATTCTTACATTAAAAGTTATCTTGGTATCACCAAATCCTGTTGTATTACTGAACTTTTAAAACATATATAGTTGACATATTACATAACATACACATTTGATTCGATTTTAGGTTGCCTTTTAGATACTCCCTCGGTTCGTGTTACTAGCTTAATACAGCCTAACATTATAAATCGTAATCCTGCGGTTAGATTATTTAAATAAAAACATTTTTGAATTCCAAATAAATTTTCTCTTAGATTGGGCTGCATTTTAGATAGCTTCCCCTGTAAATCTACTAGCTTACACTGCCAGCACTAATCGAGCCTAAATATTTGACTGGTGGGGTTACTGTATCAATTGTATAGAATGCCTGATTTCATACATTGGCGGAACCATATATACACTTCCATAATTCATATTGTTTTCTAGAGCACTGGGAAAAGATGAAGTTTTCACACAATTGATGTGAAATTTGGCATTTGGAAACTGTCTGAATTTTTAAATTATTTAACCTAAATTGGACAAAATCACTGTTTAGCCCCTCTTTAGGTGGCGTATACACAGAAGTTCATTTTCCATATGGAAGATTCAATGTTAAATTTTGGATGCTTTCTTCAATAATTATTTGTAAGGAATTTGCATTAGTTATAAAATGCAATAACACTCACCAAAAATGCTAGTTCAGATGTCTTACATTATTTTGGATAACGCCCCCCTTCGGGGGGAAAGGGGCGTAACAAGGGGATGAATGGAGTGTTACAAAAGACCAAATTTTATTTTAAGTATGCCAGTCAGTATCAGATTAATCACAAATGTCACAGAATAAATACTCTGAACCTCCTTGCATGTACCAGTGACACGATAAGTAACTCCAGCCCCCAATCCAGAAATCACTTTAAAAATGAACGGTAAGTATCCTTACCAGGGGCATATAGGCGGTTGCTAATTTTCTTGATCAATTAATGTGAAATTTGGCATTATTGTAGAACAACGTATGATTTTGTTTTCAAATCTGGAATGTTATTTTGGTAACACACTGGCTTAGGGGGTCGCAGGGGCGTTGCAAATGGTGGTGGAGCGTTACAAAATATCGAAAAATTAATTTGGAAATGTCAATGAGCGCAAGACTGATCACAAAAATCACAGAGTTAATGAATCGATACTCCTTGCATGTGCCAGTAACTGATATATAGGCTACAGCCTCAATTTCAAAAATTACTTGAAAGAAGATCAAGATAAATGTGCTTAGTAGAGACATGCAGATAGAAGCTAATATTTTTGTTTAACAATCGATGTATAAACGTATCATTATTGCCGTAAAATGTCTCATTTCTTCGAACCTGAAATATAAGGATCGCAACGCACCGCCCTAGGGAGCACAGGGGTGTAACAATGGGGGGTTAAGCTATTTAAAAATTCGAAATTTTATTTTGGGAATCCAAATGCCTATCAAATTAATCGCAGTCACAGAATCAATGTTTCGATGCTAATTGAATAAGCCAGTGTCTGTTTTGGGGCTGATAACCCCATTCCAAAAATCAATTAATAGCATTTCACAGTAAATATACTCAGTAGAGACGTACTCATAGAACCTACGTTTTGTACATTTGTTGTGAAATTTTGATTTATTTTGTTGATCCGAATTTTACTCCGCACCGAAAATTTTGTGTTCTGTAATGCCCTCTGTGCTTCCCCTAAGGCGGTGCGTTTCCAAAATAGCATTGCAGATGTGAAAAAAAATCAATGTTTGTTTACAAGAATGCCCAAATTTACATTAGTTTTGAGATAAATAATAGCCTCTCACAGCATACCCACGCAAAGGACATCTACCATGTAGTTTGCAAGTCATTCTTGGAATAGGGCTCCAGCCCCCGAAAACAGGCACTGACAATTGCAAGTAACATCGTAGGATTTATTATGGAATATTTGTGATTAATTTGGCAGATGTAATTCAAAAAAGAAAAAGTTGTGCTTTAATAATCTATCCCCCCTTTGTTACGCCTCATTTCCAACTCTTAAAAGTTGCGTTGCCTAAATAACATTACAGCTCTAAAAGTCAAACATTTTCTAAAAATAAAATGCCAAATTCCACATTAATTGTACAAAAAATTCAGCTTCTGCCAGTATGTCCCTGCTAAGAATATTTATTTCGAATTCCTTTCAAGTGATTCTTGTAATCGATGCTGTCACCCTATATCAGTCATTGGCACAAGCAATGATTTTGTGATTAATCAACACTTATTGGCACTCCCAATATAAAATTTGGGATTTTTTAAACACTTCAACACTTTATGCAACGCTCCCCGTGTCCCTCCTAAAGAAGCGCGTTACTAAAACAACATTCCAGATTTTTTTTTAAATCATACAATTTTCTACAATAATGCGAAATTTCACATTAATTGATCAAGAAAATTAGCTTCTGCTTGTATATCCCTACTAAGGATATTTACTGTGAATGTTAAAATGATTTTTGGAAGAGGACTGGAGCCCCATATAGTGTCACTGGCTCATGCAAGGAGGATCGGAGCATTAATTCTGTGCCATTTGTGATTAATCTGATGTTATCTGGCAATACCAAAATTTGAGAATTTTGTAACCGCTCCAACCACCCCTTGTTTCCCCCCCGGCCCCCTATCCAAAGAGAGCCTTACCCATACAATGTTGGAGACACCTGTACTATTATTGTAGATGAGTGTTATAGCACTTTTAACTAATAATACTCATTTGTCGCAAATTCCTCACAAAATTTAACTGCTTCCAAAATTTAACATTGCATCTGTCATACGTAAAATGAACTATTGTGTGTACACCCCCAAAAGAGGGAGCTAAATAGTAATTTTGTCCAATTTACTTTAAATATTTGAAAAATTCAGACATTGTCAATAAGAATGCCAAATTTTACCTTCATTGTGTGAAAAGTTCATCTTTACCCAGTGCTCTAGAAAATAACGAGAATTATGGAACAGTATATATATATACGAAAAAATTGTGGCTTCACCTGGCGAAGCCGGTCCTTCAACACCAAGGCCAAATCGCTTCGGCAAGAAGACCATGCATTGTGTCTGGTGGGACCAGAGCGGTATTGTGTATTATGAACTCTTGAAGCCCGGCGAAACCGTTAAAGCACAACGCTATCGTCAACAAATGATTAATTTAAATCACGCATTGATCGAAAGACGACCGGAATGGGCCCGAAGACATAGCAAAGTGATTGTGTTACACGACAATGCACCGTCTCACACAGCAAAACTAGTGAAAGACACCTTCAAATCGCTTGGATGGGACAACCGTCCGCACCCGCCGTACTCCCCAGACCTGGCGCCATCTAACTATCACCTCTTCGCATCAATGGGGAACGCGCTCGCAGAGCAGCACTTCATCAATTTCGAAGACGTTGGAAAATTGCTCGACGAATGGTTTGTCGCAAAAGACAAGCAGTTTTTCTGGCATGGTATGCATCAATTACCTGAAAGATGGGCGAAATGTGTAGAAGCCGATGGCCAATAT
>JAGDQP010049799.1:0-14408 GCA_022664845.1 Lepisma saccharinum | reverse complement strand
TATCAAAATTAAGATTAATGGGGCACAGGTGTTCAAATTTCGGTGGGTGCGACTGCGAGAATCCAAGAACTCACTACTATCATTATATTTTCAGCTGGGATGGCTAATATTTTCTTGAACCGTTCTAGGGAGAGGGTTGTCAGAAACTGTATTTGAAGATCGAATTGGAACGGTTCCGGAGGAATGTATGTGTATTCAAAAAAAATCTAAAATTCTTTTTCGTTGATCTTAGAACAGAAAGGGAAGTTTTACAGTTCCTACGGAAATTGTGATATGTAGTCCAATCAGAGCAGAAGAGAGAAAGTTCTATTTGGATTATCGTTTCGGGCTTAAATAAAAGCAGGTGTAGCTATGCGACATTAGCTCCAATTTAAAGAAAACACATTTGAGAAGCTAACAAGCAGAACCTCACATGTCCATTTTTTGATAAAAGTAACTTTTGTTCTTTTTAAGTAAGGCCTTAATGAAGAGCTTAAGTAAATGATGCAAAGTGATTTTGTCAAGGAAGTACGTATTACGATGGGGTAAGTACTTCTATCAGAACATAACTTTTTATTATTCGGTGCAGCTCTTCATTCATGTCTTAAAACTAGGAAAACTTTTAAAAAAATGGAATAGTGAAATTTTGTTTGTTTGCCCCTCATTTAGAAAAAACAAGTTCCAGTACTTTAAAATAAACAGATTGACCAGAAATTGTTATATCGTTTCTGTAGGTTTAGTTTAGGAGATCCAGCAAACTTGGAAAAATACACGAATAGTTCTTTTGTTCTTTCCTTTGTCAGGGTGTGAATTAATACGATAATTAGTGTTAAATTAAGATTATGCTTATCGGATTGACTTTATTTTAAAGAAAATAATTTGAAATTGAGACTCTATATTTCACTTGCAGCTGCTTTAAAAGATTGTGTGCAATGTTAAAAGCTACAGTAATGTAGTTTCTTTAATTAAAAGCTAGCATACAGGAATTGAAATATAATTATAATTGTAAATATTTTGCATTATCCCCTTCTATTATAAATATTTAATATGCAGTACGTTTCAAGACCACTCTGGTGTCAAGAAAATTAATAAATTTAGTAGGAAAATTAACGTTATAAGTACCTGGCAAAATTACTGAAAGTTGAAAATGAGGTAATCGTAAGACCTAGGGTGATCCTGAAACATACTGACTATTAAATAAATTCTAAAATGCATAGGATAATAGAAATATAGCTAATGACATTTATTTTACCTTACTGTGCCATTACATTTATTAATTCGTGTTTTAAGTAATACCATAGTGTTAGGAATAGAATAGAGGTAGGTGAGGGTATTTTCTTGTCGACGGGAGTGAATCCAAGAGACAAAAGGGACGAGGCATTTGCACCACATTGACTGGCCCCATATTTAGAGACCCTCTATACCGAGCATTGCCTTCTCATTCTTTCTTTCGGAAGAGAAAGTTATTAACAACGAGCATGTCAGATGAAACCTACAAAATAGTTATCATTGTTTCGCAGAATTGATAATTGAAGACCTGAATTGCTAAACATCCCAAGTCCATTTTTCTTGTATTTTCATTTTTTGTTGTTGTTGTTGTTGTTGTTGTTCGTACGGCGTCTATGTTCCAAGAGCTATCCACTAGCATAATATTACATTTTAACTCCAACTAAAAAAAAAACTATTTTTTAAAGGTACAACATAATCTGAATAAAATAACATCCCAAGTCCTTGGACCGTTTTTTGTACCTCCTAAAAAAATACTCCGGTGAACTTGAGATGTGTTGGAATTCAGGTCTTCAACTGTAAAATGCTTGAAAATGTGCCAGAGCTGTATATTGTAGTCTCAAGACAGAAATGTGCGTTTCAGAAGTGCTCGTTTTAATACCGGCTGACCCACAGTACTCGATATAGAGGGACTCTAATTTGCCCACACCGTATGGCTGCCGCTCAACTGTAAGGCTCCTTACACGTTATCCGACAAACTGATTTGTCTGACCGACATTTTGTCGGAAGAAAACCTGAAGCACTTCAGGTTTCCATCCGATCCGGTTTGGAACATGTTTCTCACAATGTTTATTCATTAAACAATGAAAGGCTTTCGCGAATGAAGAGGAAGGGAAGAGGGTGACAGAAAGAAAGATAGAAAGAGAGACAGTGTTGCTATATCTCTCATTTTTTCTAAATCTCTCTCTCTCTCTCTCTCTCTCTCTCTCTCTCTCTCTCTCTCTCTCCATGTAGTGCGTTACATCACTCCTGTCCCCCCTCCTCTCTCCATACAGTGCGTTCCATAATTCCTGTTACCTTTTCCTTTTCAAGTTTGGGAAGAATCAATGTTTTTCGCTGTAATTTTGCTTGCACGTGATGGAGACAGGTATGTGAAACTTGAATACGGTTAATTAGATAAATATTGGGCCAATGTTTTATTGTCTACCGTAACGAAAACTGTGAAAGTGATTTTCAGCTTATGGAAAACAATGTTAAGGCTGAATTAAAACGTAAAAGGAGGGAAACCCACTCTAATTTCCAAAAGAGAGAAAATCGCTTTCGCAGTTTTAGAAAGAGAATGAAACATTGGTCCAATCAGGGCCGAATTTATGCATAGCTTCAATAGACCCGGGCCTAGGGACGCACTTTACAAGGAAAAAATATAATTTGCTACTTAGAACCTGAGATGAAAAAGTTATTTAGAAAAAATCATTAAAAAAGAACGCCATCACATTTGAACCGCCTGACCCCGTCGTAAATAACTAACTTCAGGTAATTTAAAGTATGTTAATCTACATTAGAAATAGTACAACAAGCCTATTTTAGGAACATTATTTATTCCTATTTTTGTCTTTGTACACACCAATAAGGAGTCGCCGTGGCTCAGACGGTAGCGCGTCTGCCTACGCATCGGGCGGCCAGGGTTCAAATCCCGGCCAGTGTTCCCATGCACCCATGCTTTTCTCTCAGTGTTACCATGCCTGGCGCTCTGAGGTGTACTCAGCCTCCTATCAAATTGAGTACCAGTGTCCTTGGTATTCCTGGGCGCCTTGGGAAGGTAAAGGGAGGACTGACTACACCACCTCACTTCGTACCATAGGTCAAGAAAATGTGGAGCGCTACCTCCACATCCCCCATGCACCGTTCACGGCGCGTGCGTATCGCACAGGGTATAGCTTTACCTTACACACCAGCAATCATTATTACACTCTTTTCTTTAGTTCACAATGGCTCCTGGTGTCCTCAAATCTTCCAACGTTAATTTAACTCTATTCCCGATCGCATACAATGATGAAAGTTTGCACAGTGACGTAAGTCCGATCACAACACAATATTCCATTGCTATTTTCATATATTTGTATATATTTATATAATTTGAAAGCATATTTAATTATTTTTTAGAAATATTACTCATAAATACTACCCTGCAACGATTTGGCGTTTGACTGATTGCAGAACACTTGAGTAAAAAATAAATAAAATAACTTTTAAAAACAAACTTTTTTAAACAATTCGTACTAAAAAGTAAAAAAAGAAAGAATTTTGTTTATGCATGACTTTTTAGACAAAGCATAGGGCGCACCAATTGAATAATTTATAAAGTGACTGTATATGAGAGAGCGCCTCATGGTTTTCTTTTTAGCCATGCATAAATATTTTTTTTTACTTTTTAGTAGGAATTGTTTAAGAAAAATATGCCTATAAGCTTTTTTATTTTTTAAGAGGGCGTCGCTGTGATTGATATTTCTGCTAATGGACAAGATATATTTTGTGTTAAGTATGCATGAAGGCGTAATTTACGGTAATTTTTGGATATGAGGAAAACTAAGGTGTCTTTTCGGGTCTGTAATGGGTAGGTACTGTTCGTTCGAATCCGGCTGCCATTCATCCTGACTGGTATTTCCCTTTAGTTTCCTTCAGTTTCACCAGATAAACGTCAGAATGGTACCTTAACTAAGATACCGGCCGCTACCGTCCCATACCCTATCCTGGTCTGATCCAAAGATGGATTTAAAGACCTTACAAATTTATGACAGAAAAACATTTCCTCCCTAACTAGACTTTATATCTTCAGGAGATGAATATTCCCGGAAATAGTGTTTAAAATTCAAAGATTTGCCCACGTATTCAACGAAGCTAATGAGTTTGTAGTGTCGTTTTTGTCCATTCCTAGAGACTTATTTAACTTTGAACTTGCTAGTTCTTAGGAGCGACGTATTGGCGGGTGGACGGACCGATATAATTACTAACAGATACCAGTACATAGCACGGTTCAATTCTGTAAATCTACATTTCTTTTTTCCTACATAAAGAGAAGCTGAAAAGAGGATGAATCAATAAATGCTAAATAGCGAGAAAAAAATATGATGAATTTACCATTCTTCAATTTACTTTAAAGTGTATTTGTATGTCCTTATATGATATAAGTGTTTTGTAACGTAATTGTAATTTTTAGATATTTTAAACTTTACAAATGTATTTAGGAAATTTAAGTGTTTTGTATTGTGATCGGAATGGTTAATTTTTAGATTTTTTTCTTCTTAAAAACTTTATAATGGTATTTAGGAAATTTTAGAGTTTTTAATTGTTAAAATTGTAAATCTATCACGAAACTGCAATGTGCCATTTATGATGTTAGAAAAAGTAGAATCCAAAAATGGCTGAAGCTAGGATTCTTAAAGCTGCATAAAAGCCGAGAACGAAATGTAATAACAATATTGTAAATAATAAAATTGAAAAAATAGTTTGTATTACATTCTTGTTCAGTGTAATTAACATATTTTCAACAACTAGTCTACAATAATTTAATCAAAATTGCGCATTGTATTTTAATGAAATTATTTTATTGTTATATTATTTAAACGTATTTTCTAAATAACCAATTACCAGAGTTAAATAATTATTATCTCGTTGTTATTATTCATGGTTAGAATACGGAGGTCATTTGCCATCATGTAAAGGGTAGTAAGGGCAAATGGACGGGGACGCTGGAAGTCATGGTCCTAGGGCGCCTAGACGTATAAATCCGGCCCTGGGTCCAATGTATCTGTTATTAATCTTATTCAATTTTACATACTCCTCCACCCATCCCTTCCTCACGTGCTAGCAAAATTACAGAGAAAAGCATGGATTCATTCTATTCCAAAATTAAAAAGAAAAAAGGAACATGAGTTATGGAACACACGATATAAACTATATTTCTCCCTCTCTCTCTCTCTCTCTCTCCCTCCCTTTCCTCATCAACACAACATTATCCGCATGTTTCCGACATCGGACGGAAACCTGAAGAAAGAATTCACTCGTTGGGTTACAATGTACTGTATATGTATACAGGTAAACCATTCCGCCCTGATTGGCTGAATGGTGTATGACGAAAACTGGAAGTGTAGCAAAGAGTTTCCCTTTGGAGAAATCAGTGTTATACTAAGATTGGAAATCACCAGGTAGCTAGCGACAACTGCAACCAATCAGGGCACGTCATGCTATTGCAGTGCCTCTTGCGACAGGGGAAATTAGCAGTCACGCAGAGGGGTCCATTCCCAACAAGTGAACAAGATTGATTTTCCATATTCAATTGCGTTGATGACGTCAGTTAAAAGATTTTGAGGAAATCTTTAAACCTACGGGTAAGGTGTTCGCTTACTTCTGCAAGGATGTCCTACATTTTTCTTTAAAACGAGAGCGAGAGCAACATGAGGTGTGCTGTTGCACTTTGTTCTAATAGTCGTAAAACACGAGTAAGTGCTGATTTACATACACGCTTGCGTTGGGTGCTTTGCTTGCGATTAGAGTGAGTAGCCAATTGAAGCACGTGTTTTATTACGTATTACGTAGAACACGCAATACAACACGTGTTTCAATTGGCTATTAATCCAAATGGCAAGCAACGCAAGAGTGTTTGAAAATGAGCCGTAAAATATTTTAGACTTCACTAGGCCATGATAGATGGTAACGTTTTAAGTTTGGCTCTCATATAACTGTGAAATTCAAAATATTTATCGCATTCTTCCAACAATTTAGACCCAAACCTGTCACGCTACTCTCCACGCAACGACTGATTGACTGCTTGTGCATTTAGTGCCGAAGCGAAATACTGAATATCGATTTTGTTTCGTGTTGCGTCCCCCTGACACCAGGAGGGCTACCGTCGCTAAGATTTCCCCATCTGGGGCTCGCTGAATCATACATGGATCTTTTTCCCCGGCAAATTCCTACCGCAAAGGAATATAGGAATTCAAAACTGTTCACTGTTGTCCGGAATTGACCCCTCTGGTTGGGTTAAAGTAATCGTTGAACTTCTTTGGTTAAAGTCTCTATCGGAAACAAATGACTATGGGATACTGAGAGAATTCTTTTTGTATGCTGTTGTCCACATAAGGTTTTGCCTAACTGTTTTTGTTTTGTCTTCCACGAGATCGGGTTACAGCGTACGTGCAGCGTAATATTCAATGAATCATGGCTACCCAATAATTCTTTTGCACAAGCGAAAAAAGGAAGTCTTGTGGCAAAAGGTGAAACAAGAAGCAATAATGAGGGGCTGGGAAGAGAAGTACGGAAATCAACACTTATCACATTATACATCGCACATAAACTGTTAATATTTCTATGTTATGGAGTACACCACGATAGAGTTTTATATTCTTTTAATAATACTAAAGTTTATGGTATTTAAGGAAGAAAATTAACAGTAAAACAGTAGGTAATGCAAAGAAAAAGGAGATTTAATTATAAAACAGTGGAATGGAGACCCTGAAACCAGACCGACATTGTCTGATACAAACCTAAATGTATGCACGCGCTCATTGCTTTTGCATAGCCACTACAACAGGATCCGCCTTCACACAATCGGAAAGCCCAGTGGAGTCTTCAGGCAGCTGTCCGGCAAAAAAACCTGAAGAACTCTTTGTCTGAATGTGTGCAAAGCTCCATTTAAAGCAATGTTCCGCTACTCTTCCGATTTCCTTCCTGCAAAAAATCCTTCCGACATATCTGAAGCAAATCGGAGGTCTATAAGGGGTGTAAGGGCTCATTTTCAAGCCCGCTTGCGATTTCGGTGAATAGCCAGTTGAAACACGTGTTACAACACGTAATAAAAGTACATCACAAAACACCCGTGTTTCAATTAGCTATTCACCCTAATTGCAAGGAACGCAAGCGGGCTTGAAAATGAGCCCTAAAGGCTGATTTTCTGTAAAGCTTGCGTTTCTTGCAATTTGAGTGAATAGTCAATTGAAACACGTGTTACGCTTACAATAAAACACGTTTTTCAATTGGCTACTCATCCAAATCATAAGCAACGTAAGATTTTATGAAAATCAGCCCTAAATTTGACAAATAGCGAAAATTAGAACCTGTGTCCCAATTAAATCTCATAATATGCAAAGATGCTATAGCAACCCAAAGCTATTACATTGACTAAAAGTTGCTAAGTGTTTGCCTTGCGATTTGAGATGGAATTAAATATAGCACTTACCATGACTTCGCAAAGAGAAATTTGCGTATCCTTAGGACTGTTTACATGATAACTTGCGTTGCTTGCTTTGCGTGCGATTTGGGTAAGCAGTCAATTGAAACACGCGTTTTGTTGAGTGTTCTACGTACTAAATAATAAAACATGTGCTTCAATTGGCTACTCACCCAAATAGCAATCACAGTAAGCAACGCAAGCTTGCATGTAAATCAGCCCTTAGGCTAACTCAAAGCAAACACCACGAATGTTTTAGCCAATAAGAAACTTTGTTACAAGCGTTATACATAGTGGCAACCAATCAGACACTTCTAACGCGCTTAAGTGGTGTAAATAAAAAGAAGAGGCATGGAGACGTCAGATGTTTGTAAATTCTTATTACAATAAAGATGGTGTTACGTGGCATCATAATAAAGATTCACCGCGTTTTAATGCCCGTGATTGTAAATTAATAATGTGAAGGTGACCGACATTTAGAAACTCCTCCGAATCGTTCAATCTGTAACACAGTAACAGTGACATGATGTTACGTGAGAGTACTTTTAGGGTTAGCTAAATGTATAGACTATTGATATTAAAGAGTGAAAAGTATGTGACGATCGGGGATCGAACCCTGGGGCCTTTGGGTTATCATCCCAATGCACCACCCAATCGACCCGCTTCCCAATCACACACCTTCCTTCGAAAAAGAACATCAACATCAAGAGTAGAAGGTGGACACCAAACTAATAGAATTTACCTTAGAAACACAGAAATTACCTGATTACATATATGTGTATAGAGAGCGATTTCAAGTACACCCAAGGACCAGAAAAGTGCGACAATGTGAAAATTGTTAAGGATACCGTCATTCCAGTATAGTTTGCAAGGTAGAAAAAAAATGCGGCAAGTGCGCGATGAAATTTCATGAGGGAGCATGTGACAGTCCTTTAAAATGTATACATTGCCACTCTAATTTACATCAAGCTGGTAACGTTTCTTGCCCAGAATACATTCTACAACAGAAAATTAACAACATCATTGCTAATGAAAACTCCACGTACAAGGAAGCACGAAAACAAGCATTACAAGATAAGTTAAGAGGACAGGAAAATAAACCCTTGTACTCACAAGTCATAGCAAATGGATCTGACACACAAGAATACAGAACAGGCCTACTTTAATTGGAATAACGACGGAGAACGCAACTCAAGAACATGGTAACGTAATTGGACAACGTGAAAACGTATATATCAGTCCTGCGGAAACGGAAACAGTTCCGGTTCGAAGACAGACTCGAGCAAATAACATTCGCAATCCCAATCGTACATCAAAGTTTGGACCTAAGAACTCAAATAAGAAGCAAAAGATTTTCAGTACAACTCCTACTGGTAAGACAAAAACTAATATAGAGGAAGATACTTCTTCTGGGGAAGACATTCAAGAATACGACATAATACATAAAGTTCATAAGCATACAATCAGACATGAAGAGTTACCATTCAAAGAACCAGTACTAAGTCATGAAGCCGAATCGGTGTGAAGACAGGACTCATCAGAATCACCTCATCATATCATAGCTGAATTACTTAGTTTATTTTCACTAATAATTGACAAAATTTTTGATAACCCTGTGCTACCAAACAGCCAACAAATTACAGAACACTGTCAACAAATTATGCAAACAATAACTGACCACATTATTATGTAAAAGCAAAAGTGCATAGATTCGAACGGTAAAATAACAGGTGCTTTGATCCATGGACTTTTTGTTCCTTTTACGACAAACTGAACTGAACTGAACTGAACTGGTAGTGCATTGGGACTGTAACCCAAAGGTCCCGGGTTTTAACCCTGGTCCAGTCACATACTTTTCACTCTTTAATATCAATTGTATACCTACAGAGGCTTGATGTAGAGAAAAAATCGGAAGGTGCCTCCATTTCAACTTTGGGTACAGATTATTATTTACGTTTTTTTAGCCGAATGGAATAATAGGTTAGCGTAGGTTATTATGGTGGCCAGGGGAATATCTAAAGTCTATCCCTGAAGTGATATTAGGTGCCAAACTTCTGAAAATGTTAATTCATCTGAAAGCTTTAAAAGTACCTACCCTTTCTGAGAATGTGTTCTAAAATGCTGCACATTAATAATGTTCATTCATATTTATCATCATTGAATACCAGAATTTTACTTAAAGTGCTATTTGAACACATGTAATAGCTTTTTGCTTTACACTACTTCCTGTTAAAGCTTTGTAAATCAAACTTTGTATTTATTATCCTTAATCTGTAACTAGCAGTATTATAAAAGGTACGGTATTCCTTAGTTCCCCCCAGAAATAAAATTTGCTGGGGAAATATATTATTTCAAACGTATCTGGAAGTGTTGAAACGAAATATATAACAAAGTTTCTAGTCATAGATGTACGAAACAAGAGTGGAAGTACGAGGTACTATTTACGTGCTTCTGTGTTCATGCCGAGCACATGGTGATGTGCATCGCGTTTTATGAAGAAAATATCTGACCTTTCTAACCCATCTTCCCAACTCGACATACTATCCATGATTTTTGTAGCAAAATACGTGTCATTCATAATACGAAGGAACGCCACTTATATTCTTCCGCATGCTGCCACATTTGGATATGGTGAACAACTCGACTACTATTTATCGAAATGATAGTGACACGTGCATTTTTAAACATTTTTTTTATTACCGACTATGGCTGAGTGTTTATAGAATTGCCTGCGTGAATTATTTGTAAGGTAATGAGTGATATGAAGAGTAGATTTGTCTAAATAGCTCGCGGAAGATGGGGATGGGGGGTACATCTTATTCTCCCCATTTCCTTCTCGGTGTGACTTTAGATTTGCACATTGCTTCAGTACGTTAAAGATTACGATATCAGGCCCATTCTGTTCATATATAGCAATAAGAAAACATGATTGTTGGATTGTAGATTGCAATAAATGCCGTTCCCATGTATAAAAACTTTGTTTTGCTATCTTCAACCTAAACCGTAGACCAATAGCTAACCTATACGGAATTAAAATTAATATATAAAAAATGTTGAGTAAATTGTGAGTTTCCTAGGAGCAGTTATCTTGAACATATGTGAAAGATCATAGCTATTTCTTTTATATAGGGTTGAATGTACTTTCAACGTTGATATCTGCATTATTTCCCATGCGTGGAATGGAGAATATGTTAAAAAAATCCAGCGAGAGTAAGAACACATATACAGCCTGAGGAATGTGTCATTGCACTCATGCCACCCTGAAACACCCTCTCTCATCTCAAGTGTACACAGACACAGGGAAAAGGAACATCTTTCCAACAGCGAGTTCACAACATGTAAACCTCAACACTGATCAGTCCAGAAACACAATCCTGGCGCGGGGTAACCACCGAAAGAAGAAGACGAAGAAGAGAGGGGTTTCTCCCAAAGAGGGAAAATATAAACAATGAAACATTCAGAACTGGTTCAAGTAAGCCAGTGCTAACTCCAATGGGAGTACTGGAACTTGGATAGCTGCCTCAACAACAACAGGTCTTAAAGCTAAGAACACTCACCAGCCTTGGACATGTGCACCGTTCACATCTAAGTTGACCGTGCCAGAGATACCTCCCGTACTCAAGGGTGAAAAGAGGTGCCTAACTTAAATCCCGGAAAAACGCTAGTAAACCAGCAGGAAATAAACATGCGATCTCGAAAGGAAAGAAAATGAAACAGAAATTCCTTCAAAACTAAAATTTAACATGCAACTCAGAGACAATAACCTCGGTGTTAACAGGAAAACCAAAGTTCTCAACTAAAAGGGTGCAAACATCACACTTCCAACTCAGCGAGGCAAAATACAATACGTATACGTTCCGAAAAAAAAAGCAACTAGAAATTTTGAGCAGCATTATTAGCCCACTATGACCAGAGATGGAGACCATGAACGGAAACTTACCCCAAGGCACTCCATAGTAACTAACATAAGTTTCATGTCGCAGAAACACCACGTTCGCGGGAATTTTTTTAAAAGGAAAACCATCGAAGTCTGATATCGCATAAAGAACTAGTACAGTACGAATAAAAAACGTTATCCTCACGTGTACTATATTTAACATTCTGAAGAAAGTATAAAATAATTGATTAACAGAACCTGAAGCACTAAAATTTATTCATGGTTAGCATAAGCTCTGTGCTATATATACCATATGTTACATGACCTTAACTTTCTACTTCAACTGTGCTACAGAAGTTAATTAAACAGAAAACCTTTTTGTTTACTGTTTATTACATAAAAAAGTCTGAAAATTACTATTACACAGAGTAATTATGTGTTCAACAGTAAATCCCACACATTACTCTGATGAAGCACATTGTTCTGATGTTCGACGTTTTGAAAAAAAAGTTTATTACTTTACTCACAACGTTGAAGTATTAAAGTCCTTAAAAATGGAGTTAAAATATGCATTTTGGATAAGTTCATTACGGTTTTACATTACGTTCCGTTCAAAACAATTAAAATTCAAACTCACGGTAACACCACAAATTATACGTTTAATTTTTACAAAGCGAAATAATCCGACGCAAGTTGTTGAGCTAGATGAGAAGTTGTTACAAGTATTCAAAAGTCTCTTGAATAAAAAAAATCAGTATTGTAGAATTCTGCCGGTAAACATAGTCCACAGAAGTTTTGTATTCTTTTCGTCAATAATTGATTTCTATACAAAATATTACATATCAACAGATTATGAATTTTCAAGAATTTAGATTTTCATTCTGGGATCAGATCCAGTATGAACACTTCAGTGTACTTAAACATCTACTCGATATTTTGCATAATAAAATCAAAATTTTATAACAAGAAAGTTTGTTTGAACAATATAAATCGAAAGTTCGAATATCTATACATGTATATATCTCGAATTTTTAATAAATTTACATGACCCCAATATTCAAAATTACTCTATAGCCTATCAGTTAGGAAGCCTGACACAAAATTATTGAACGTAAAGGAAACGTGTATCGTGAGCTAAACAAGACGGAAACGTAAATAGACTGGGAGTAGTAAAACTCAAAGTAACCCCGGTCATAGATAAATTCAACGTAAAATAAATTATAAGAATGGAGTCCCTAAAGTGCATTTTCTCCATAACTTAAAATCTCAACTGAAAATGTATAATAAATAAATTTATTAGGAGAAAAAACAGTTCTTCAGATTTGGTAGCCTTACAGCGTAGGATGTTAAGTGGGTGAATCCATAGGACATTTATTTTAGCATCTTTACCCTAAAAGCATTATTTGCTTTATTCCACCAGTACTGAGCAGGCGTGGCCCATTACTAGACCCACGACTTTCAAATGTATCTAAGGTGGACGATTAGGGCTACTAATAACAGTGAGTCCAGTCTTTATCCTGAGCAGAAATGCATTTAGTTGTTCATAATTAGTAACGTGAATTTATATTTATATGAATTTTCGATTACTTGTACATTTTGAGATTAAGAAAATGCTTAAATAAATCACACGCAGTAACACCTTGCGCAGCTCCTGATACTTACGTCGAATTTTGTACTTTACTCGCATTAGACTAGAAAGAAGAATCTGGGTGATATTTCAAACATTGAAGGTAAGGTTCTAGAACACTGGCCCTTCCACTTCCAAGTGTCCAAGTCAAGAAAGTGTTAATTTTTTAAAGATATTTCAAAAGAAGTGACATTATTCTCTATATATGATACTCCTGCAACTGGGCCATCGTTCTAGAACCTTCCCAGTTTACTAGCAGATTTTGGACTGCTGGTTGTCGCTAGGTATTCACATTAAAGCGTATGGTACATACGGCAGAATAGCTAGCTGTCATAAAGTGCACCATAACAGAAGTAGCTTATGTAAATTGCTACATAAAACTTTAAATATAATTTGCAGTTTCGAATCCCAATTTGAGCGCTGAAACGCGACTACCAACCTGGCCGATTTAATTTTTCGAGTTAGAAACTGCTGAAGAATTTAATTGGTACGAAATAAATATTTATTTTAAACTCTTGTAGTACCACATGAAAATGGTCTTGTTCCTAACGCCAGAGGGATGTTTATGTGGAAGTAGCGATTCAGCTCTCTGGCCTCGCAGTGCCGTATTTCGGTGCAAGCAAACACACAACTCTCTCTCTTTATATATATATAAATCACAGCCATATTCAATCCACTAGTGGATGAGGCCTCTCCCCGAAGGGAGGAGTTGGTCTACTACTCCCACGCTGATATATATATATACATCTCTAGCGCACCATAAGTTAGATGAAATGCATTTAATACAACTAATATGTTTTTCTAACATCTTACTATTCTGAAGCAGGAAGTACAGCTGATGACTTCCTGATATTTCATAGTACGTATTATTATACTCGTACGTAACGCTGAAACTTTCTGCTTGGGAAGACATTTTGCCTATTCTAGCACTTCCGGCTCAAATAGAGCGTGAGATACCTTGGCTCGATAAAATGGCGGCGGCTCACAGTGAGCCGGAAATAGTCAGTGGCATTCAAAGGACAAATTCATCGAGCGCTCATTTGATTTGATTTATTTTCATTCTGATGACCAGATTCCATGCACAAGCATTCTGGTATAGAATACGTCATTACAGATACATGTAATACAGACTGCACACACACAGACACACAAACATACACACAGACACGTCAATACATACATATAACATATAAGAATTACTATTACAATGAATACAATACAATGTTACAATGAATACAATATATAAACAAGATAGAATTGCAAAGAATAGAAAGAAACGCAAATTCTACAAAGAAAATAACTTGCTACCACACAAGAATACAAACATATTTACAAAAATAATATTATCAGAAAATGATTTATGTTGCAGTGAATGGACAAGGATAAATTAGCACAAAATATAAAGAATACAGAGTACAATTAAAAAGAATGGTAGAGTGAATACACAATATATATTTACATAGAAAAAAAAA
>JAGDQP010049797.1:0-14408 GCA_022664845.1 Lepisma saccharinum | reverse complement strand
TACGTCTAACCACTGTGCTTCAGAGTCTGCCATGGACTGTCTTTACCATCGCTCTCTCTACTGGCAATACTGTTCCAGTTTCATCTGGGCTTGTTGTTGCTCTGTCAGTTTTCCCTGTAACTACTGCCAACGCTGCTCTTACTGCATGTGAGTTTCATCTTGAAGTTTCTGTAAACGTTGTTCTTGTTTCATTTGGGCTTCCTGTTGTTGTTCCATCAGTTTCTCCTGTAGGTGTTGCAAACGCTAGTCTTGCTTCATCTGAGCCTCTTGTTATTGCTATGTCAATTTATGCTGTACCTGTTGCAATCGCTGCTCTTGCTTCATCTCAGACGCATGTTGTTACCTTATCATTTCCGCTAGTAGTCTTGGTACGTCTTCTGATGAATGGTTTCGGACGTAGCTTCTTCCCATGCTGCGGGTATGGTCACTGTTTGACATCGACTGCATAACCATAGCTCCACCTCCAACACGCAATCATCGTTTACTCCGTGTTACTTCTCGCATTGTTTCAATGAGATTTCGGCACAGCTGACATGCATCCAGACGTCACATCTTCTGCACTGTGTAATCTTCACCCCTCTATACGAGTGATTACAGCATGAGGTTGCTACGCCCTCATTGATGGATGAATTATATGTTCCATCGGGTTAGACTCCTGTAATACGTGTTCGTACCATTTCTGCTTCCCTTTCTTCTGTTCGTTTCGAGTCAAAGGCTGCCGTGGTCCCCACCTTCGTTCTTCTATCCACAGGAGCAACGTCGTTTCCGATTTTCAGAACCAATTATGACTGTCTATTTCTGGACCTAGCTTGTATCTAGAGACGTGGAAAGCGTCCTCTCTGGACCACCGTTGTGGCAGTATTACACAAATGCATTGAATTCAAAGAAATAATGTGCATTCTTCCTGTAGCGTGGTAGCGTGGACTGCCACAGGTTTATACAAAAGACTGAGAATTCATGATGTAATATACAAGGCACAATGCCAACATTCTCCACTAAAGAACCAGTAGAAGCATCCAAAGGAAATTTGTGTTTATCAGTCACCAATATTGCTACTCAGAAAGTAATTCAGATGCAAGAATCGTTTCGCTTCGAACTTTCAGAAAATTCAGTTTTATTGGACAGAGAAGGAAGACTTACCAAGAGTGTCAAAAGTAACCTCATTAAAAAAGAATAGGAGCGTGTGCATTCTGCAGTTCATGAAAATTCCGTCATAGAAACAGTGTTTCCGCACCTCGCTACGAACAGTCACAGTGCTTGGAGTTTGGTATTCCTGTGTGATGGTGGCGATGGATGATTTACGATTACGCTGTACATTATTATTGAAAAACGCTGATTATGTGTTCCACGGGGTAGATGGCAATACTGTGTCGCCCTCTATGATGCACACACGTTTCGCTGGGTGTCCGGATACTTTTCATCAAATATTGTAATACAAAAATTTGTACACGTACTTTCTGGAATTCTTATCGTTTGGTTGCTTAGAAGAAGTAAGTAATATTTGCGTAAAGAGCGTGAAATTCGTTATATCCATGAAAATATTTTTTTAAACGCTTCTGGCACACTTAGTTTCCAAGTTAACATTTTAAACACTTCCTTCTGCTTGTGCACAAAATATTCTTAATACGTTTATGCAGTCAACGCTAAAAGTTTGTACCCAATCGTAACATTTCTTTAATTTATTATTATTATTATTCAAATAACTTTGGAGTGGATAGACCGATTTGAGTAGTTTTTAAAACTTACAGAAAATCACATTCTTTTTCCATTAGGACAAACTGTACTGAAATCGGTCTATCGTTTGCAAAGTTATATGAAGATGAAATTCTACAACTGGGTACACACTTTTGACGTTTACTGTACACATTTTGTTCAAATATGCCCTGTTAAACTCCGCCCCACTCATTTCCCACGAACATTAATATATCGCGAGAAAAGTGATGAATTGTCTGCGTTCTTCAAACCTTCATTGATTACAGCCTTAATATATCAGCAAGTCCACGCAGCTTCTATCCCCGCTCACGCCTATTTCTTGCGCAACCTTTTTCCTAGGTTATCTAAACAGCTTATACAGTGTGTTTTAAAATAACACTTGGGACGTGATTCCTCACATGAAAAGAAGATGAAAGCTCCTCTGACAAACGTGCATAGATTCGGAGCTACAGGCTGCCGAAAGCGTGGGAAAATGAACTTTAGAACTTTATATTTCCAATACTATTGGAAATCAGTTAATGCGGCATGGTACCATCAAAGACCTTAAATATGCAATATCAAAAATGCATGTTTCAAAATTCCGCAATGTGTGCGCAAGGGATTTCCCAAAATGAATTAAGGGATTCCCAGAAGTTCTCTGGAGTAAAGATGGGTCGAAATGAGCATGAATGGGATGGTTTTCTACCAGAAAATAATAATTCGTTTGCGCCAAGTCGATATCTCAAATAGATTCCATATATCGAAAAAAAAACAACGGTGGTTGCATAGCAAGCAGGAGTAAGAATTGCACAATTTCATCGAATGTTTTGTTTATTTGTTATCAAAGAGCTTGAATATCGTTCTTTGATTGGATGCTGGGGATAATGTATGTCATCTTTTACTCACACGGGAAGTCGTTTAATTTCGACCCCACATCTACTTCAGAAATATTGCGTGCCCATTGCGGAATTTTAAAATTTGCATTTTCAAATAGAGCAGGTTTAAAGTCTTTGTAGGTATCATGTCACATCATCTCTACTGCTGGTGATGTTAGAAATATGAATCTCTAAAGTTCATTTTCCCACGCTTTCGGCAGGCTGTAGCTCGGAAACTAAGCACGTTTCGAAAAATTTTCACAAAAAGTTTCGTCTTATTTTGATGTCAGGAATCACCTCCCGGAGTTCGTCGTTGTAATTTTAAAGCACGCTGTACAAATATTGACGATGGAAAGTGTACGGGTATACCGAAGGTGAAACGCCTGCTCGTTCCACAACTCGCCTGTGTCATAACTTCAATTGTTTATCTTCTATTCTAGGAAGGCCTATTCAGTAGGATCCGAAACCTCTTTGTTCCGAAAAGTAGTTAAAACAAAAAAATAAAATAACTGTAAAATAATTTTCAAGGTCACTTGTTTTTAACAAGTAAATAAGTTAGCGCTGCGATTCTAGTAACAATCGTGAAGGCTATGATACCATCTCAAACATACAAACATTCATTTTTATAAAATAAGTTGGCAACACTGACAACTGGTGTGCTTAGTGACAGGAACACCCACAATATTATTATATTGTGTCGAATAACGTTCATACCGAGTTTGGTGGAGATATCTCTAACGATATGAAAGCAAATGGAAAAATTGCATTTTACAGAAAATATGCTGGCTACACTGACAACTGGGGTGGTCAGGAACGTTCATATAGAGTAGTTTTTGTTGTGTTGAATAATGTTTATTCCTATTTTTGGTGCAGATAGGTATAACGGATAGAAACAATTTCGACTGATTCTTAAAAATGTGTTCCCAACATTGATCCACTAAACAAATCAAGACGGTTCTGAGCTAGTCTAGCCAAGTGACTACCTCTCCAAATGACACCTCAACCACCTCCCTAATTCTTGTGGTTCCTGAAATTTACCGTAATTTCTGGACACGGACAGACAGAAGTACTGAGCGGGATTATAAAATACCTTTTCTTATAGCTTCGCTATCAAGGGACCTTATTTTTAGGTAGATTTCGAAGAAAAATCTACCTATTGAGAGATCGGCACCATGTCATATATATATATATATATATATATATATTACACGCTAGCGGCCGTAATTTTGAAGATACTTAAACCGAATTTTATTATGTTGTTTCTAGGCTGAATAGCTCGGCAACGTTCGTTAATGAGCAAAATCGGCCACAGGGGGTGGTTGGGGGGGGGGTTGAAATTTTAAAAAAATTATATATCAACTATGGAGTTTTATAGGGAAACTTTGTCTGCATAAATTATAGTGCTCACTAAGAAGTTTGCGGTGACACCAACGATTCAGGGGTTGTGGGGGTACGAGTGAGGGTAGAAATTCGAAATTTTTAAAACCATGTCTTGTGGAGTAACGTTGAAAAGCTTGTGATGATTAATCTATAAATCAATAACTACACTGTAAAAAATAGTTGTGTTAATTCAACACAATGCGGTGTCCTAGCGTGACTACCACTTTTGTGTGTTAAATCAACACAATACACGGTGTTGATTTCGGTACTGGAAGAAAAAAAAGTTACGGCTGTAGCTAGATTTGAACATGGGTTGCTTAGTTAAAGTCAAGCGTCTTACCGACTTCGCTAAATCGTCAGACGGAAAGAGTACTAGATTGAAACAATATAGAGGATTAAAAAACTCTTGCTGAACCGTAAACACAAACAAAGTTACTCCCACGACTTATGCCATGGTTTAATCACTTTTTCATTGGTCAATTAGGGATCACAATCCCCATTTATTGAGAATATGTTCCATTTCTATGAAAGTAAGCGCAGCATTCGACATATTATTACGATAAGAAAGCAGTAATGCTGCTCAAGTGTTTGGCTTCCGCCATCTTGCTTGCTTTCATAGAAATAGAATTATTCTCAATGAATGGGAATTCTGTTTTCCAATTGACAAATAGGAAGTGATTAAAGCATGTCATAAGTCGTGCAAGTAACTTAGTATGTTTTGGGGGTTCAACAACATATATTTGAACCCATACACTGTTTAAATCTATAGTGTAGTTGTTTAATTCAAATGTTGTTCATTAAATATCGTTTGCATCTACTTCATTTACTATCCGACGATTTAGCTCAGTCGGTAAGACGCTCGACTTCTAACTGAACAACCCATGTTCAAATCTCGTTGCCTCCGTAACTTTTTTTTCACAGTACCGAAATCAACATCGTGTGTTGTGTTGATTTAACACACAAAAGTGGTAGTCACGCTGGGACACAGCATTGTGTTGAATTAACACAACTATTTTTTACAGTGTAGCTTCTCGATAGCGCTGATATTTCGTTGGTGGTATATAAGGTGGCGGGTTTCATTGGGTCTGTTAATTTCGATTGGAATATCACTGCATTCAGTTCTAATAACAAAAGGTTTGCACGGTAATTAGTTAACATATTAGGATAATAAGTTACCGTATTTATAATTTTATAATGAAAATAAAATGATAAAAGTATATTTACTTAAAGTGTTTTTATTCTGCACTTACCCCAATAAATTCAATCAAAAACACTTCGAAATCTACCTCAGTCTGTAGACCTGCCGAAAGGATTTTTTTTTAACCACAGACTAGACCATGGACGGATTTAGAAGAGAGACTCTGGGGGTGGGGAATTACTTTCAAAGCTATCGTTTAGAATGAAACATTTAAAGCCATTCTGAGATGACTGGGGCAATGCCCCACATGCCCCCCATAAATCCGCCCATGGACTAGACAGATCTAAAACCAACTATAAAAAGCAATGTAGGTGCTCATATGGTATGTAATCGTAACATTTCGCTACGGCACCTTATAATCAGCTGTCGTTAATTCCTTGATTCACGTTTGTATTAATCAGATTGTTATTACACCCGAATGCGAAATTTGTTTGTCTTCAGAGCCACATTGTAACAAAATAAATTTTTACCTTTTCTTCAATTCTGAAAGAAAGTAGACTTGAAAAGTATTTTTTTATTATTATTATTTATTTTAGCTTTTTGTTTTAAATATTTCACGGTTTAATGATGAGGAAGAGACTCTTGAAGTGGGAAGCGAACACTGCAACGCCATGTTATGTTCTTAAGTACGGATCAAAGGAAATACGAGAGAATAAAACTAAGCAGAAACTGAGAACAAGTATGTTTAAAATCTGCAACAGATCGTGTGGGTGTTCTCGTTAAATAAATAAAGTAAGAAAAATATGCATAACCTTTATTTTAATTTTTTTCTCAGTGCTACACTATTATACATTAATTACTGTATTTTAAGGACATTTGAATTTATTTTAAGGCCTTTAGGCAACTATAGCTCAGGCCGTATGGATGATGATGGGATGCATTGGTGGAATGAAGAAAGTGAGAGGAAACGGGAGCACCCCGAGAAAACCCACACGCACGGTGTTTCTTCTCCACAAAGCCCAGATGGCATGAGGAGGAATCGATCCGACGACCCCTAGCACCAGAGCTGAGCGCTCTACCAACTGAGCTACCGTTTTTTAAATATTTTTCGCCCTAAGCGGGCTTTAATTACTTTAACTTGTTGATTCTTTTTTAACTGAATACACTGATTTATCCGTCTTCTTCTTTCTCTCCGTCTTTTCCCACCTACGTGGAGTCGACGTTTCTGATGAATCTTCTCCACAAAGCCCTGTCCTGAACTTCTTCCCCTGACAGACCTTTCTCTCCGAGATCTTTCTTAACCCCATCCATCCATTTCCTCCTTGGTCTCCCTCTACCTCTCTTACCCTCCACTTCTATTGCAATCACTTTTCTGATTACATAGGCATTTGTTCTCCTCATTACATGTTCATACCACTGCAGTCTTCTTTCTGGTATCTTCTTAGATATCTCTACAACTTTGGTTGTACCTCTTACTCTCACATTTCTCACTCTGTCTCTTTTGTTATCCCACACATCCAGCGTAGCATTCTCATTTCGGTGACATCTAATTTCTTTTATTGTACTTTCTTTATTGGCCATGTTTCTGCTCCGTACATCATTGCTGGTCTAACCACTGTTTTGTAAATCATCCATTTATTCTTCACCGTGATTCTGCAGTCGCAGAGAACGCCACTTACTTTCTTCCAATTTCATCATCCCTTTTCTATTCTGTGTGTTATTTCAGAGTCCAAATCGCCATTCCCAGTAACAGTTGTGCCTGAGTGTTTAAAACTTTTCACTTCATTTAGTCGTTCTTCTTGCAACATCACTTCTCCATTTCGTTCGCCGTTAAACTCAAGATACTCAGTTTTCTCTCTACTAATCTTTAGACCTCTATCTTCCATAGACTTCCGCCAACTCTACTTTCCTTTCAAGTTCTGCCCTAATAGTATTGCATAGTACAATATCATCGGCAAACATCATACACCAGGGGGCTTCATCTCTCACATCCTGACAATGAGTTATAACGTCTATGACCACGTTGAAGAGGTACGGGCTTAAAGCTGAACCCTGGTGTAATTCAACCATAACAGGGATTTGGCGTGTCAATCCCATACTACTCATTACCTGAATTGTAGCTCTTGTATACAAATATTGAATTATCCTTACATATTTCTCTGGCAATCTTTTCTCCCTCAAGCATCTCCATACTCTCTGACTTGATACTCTGTTGTAGGCCTCCTCCAAATCACTAAAGACCAAATGATATCCTTTTTGCTTTTCCTGATGCGTTTCCATAGTTTATCTTAATATAAAAGTTGCATCCGTTGTACTTTTTCCTGACATAAATCCAAATTGTTCTTATCCTATTGATGTTTCTTCTCGTAATCTTCCTTCTATAATTTTCTGTCAAATCTTCATCGTGTGTGACATTAGCTTGATTCCTCTATAGTTTCCACAATCCTGTACTATATCTCCCTTCTCCGTAAAAATTAGTACAATAACAATCTCTCTCCACTGAGTCGGCATTTTTTCTTGTTCATAGATTATTTGCATCAGATCCCATACAATATCTATACCTTCTGGTCTCAAACTCTTCCACGCTTCTACTGGTATGCAATCAGGATCTTTAGCTTTTCCGGTCTTCATTTTCTTTACTGCTTTTTCTACTTCGTCTTGCCTTATTCTTGGTGTTGGTCCAAGATTTGGGGTTCCGTCGCTTAGAACTTTTCTAGGATTCTCTTTATTTACGAGCGTTTCGAAGTATTCGGCCCATCTCTCTTTAATCCTGTCTTCATCGGTAAACACTAATCCTTGGCCATTCTTAATTTATCCTAACTACCTTAAATTCTAAGTTAAAATCACACACACAGACATCCATGCCCGAGGTGGGATTCGAACCGACGATCTTGGGGTCAATAGACTACCGCACTAGTCCACTCGACCACCTTGATCGACGTCCGTAGCCCTGATTGTATTTTAAGATTCCACGTGTAAAATAATTTTAGGTTTGTTCACAGCAGAACAATTTCTTTCTTTCTGGTGGCTCTGTTTCTCATAACAATTATCATTGTCTAATGCGAATTCATGTAGGCGGACAGAATTTTGGAATTTCCCTAGTTAAGTAACAGTAATATGATCTAAGAATAATCTAAAAGTATAGATAATTAAAATTGCATCGTTTGAGATTAGAACGTGAGAGTCTACGTATTTGTAACGAATAAAATATTAGATTGGTGATTTTAGTAGAATTATAATCACTTTACTGAGGGTACTAAATGACAAGAAAGGTCCATCTTAGCAAAATACTAGATTTAAATTATTACTCCCTACTTCTTTTTCCTTTAACCAATAGCTAACCTTAGAAACAGCATTATTCAAGCGTATTCTTAGAAAATATTGAACTTGTTCCATGTACATCAAAATTATATCGGTATGAAAGACTGTTATGTTAGCGTAACGGGTTACTAAACCAGGAAACAGATGCCCCTCGACCCTCCCGAGCTTTGCCAATTTTAAAATATGTGTAGAAAATCAAGAACAGAATAGAAACAATTATATTACTTGGAAATTACTTTTAAAATAAACAATTAAGGACGATTACATTCGTAGAGGAGCCTTTTCACTTTTTTTATTTTTTTATTTTAGCTTTTTAACCTATTTTTACGCTTTAGAAAGAAGAAAGGTGCTCCGATAAAATTTGGAATCAGAGGCCACACACTATCCTAAGATGGCCCTAGTCGAAGAGCAATATTTTTTTTATTACTAATAAGCTTTAGGTAGAAATTTAAAATACAGGGTGTTGCAAAATAACACAGACAAAACCGCCTCACGACATTCCTGACATGAACATAAGAAGAAAAAAATGTATAGACCATCGCGTATTGGCAAATGCTTTGTTTTGGCGCTATAGGAAACTAAAAGCGTGAGGAAATGAACTTTAGAGCTAAACATTTTCAATGTCATTAACAGTAGAACTCAAGCAGCATGGTATCTTCAAAGGCTTCAAACCTGCTCTATTCAGAAATGCATATTCCAAAACTATGCAATGGGTGCGTAATGGATTCCTCAAAGGAAGTAAGGCATTCCCAGAATTGAATTTGAATTTATTTTAAGGCCATTAGAGATCTGAGGCATGCCCAGAAATTCTCTGAAGTAACGGTAGGTCGAAATAAGCATGAATGGGACTACGTATCAACAAGTAATAATAATTTATTTGCGGAAAGTCGACATCTCAAACAGATTTTCTTTGCGGAACATTTTTTTTAATGTGTGATTGCATAACAAACTCGAGTAAATTACATACATTTCAACGAATGTTTTGGGGTACCTTTTATCAGTAAAAGAGACTGTCATTGCCCGGTTAGATGTCAGTGATACGTTTAACATCTATAATTATACAGAAAGTTGTTTTATTCTTGCTTATTTCGACCAATATTTACTTCAGAAAGTGTCTACAAATACCCTGACGTACCATACTGCCTTCGTTCTACTGTTAATGATATTGGAAATATCAAACTGTAGAGTTCATTTTCCCCACACCCACAATTCTAATAAATACTAATATAGCCAGACAGATAGCAATGTTTATTGAATTAACTATGCTATTAGGTTGCTTCCCAGATAACATAATTGACGTATCCATGAATGTTACAATTAGAGGATAGGTCAAAATTAGACAAAGTTGAATCCGAACGAAGGCAGTCAGTCCATCATGTTGGTTTGCACAGCCACATTTTAAAAGAATAATAAAAACTTAAGATAAAAGTGATCAGCTTGTAAAACTGAGCTTTCACTCCAGTTCCTTAATTAATAGTATATGCAGACATCGTTTGTTTAAACAGAGAATCGTGTAGTTCCCATACCAACAACCGGATTATCATCTCACATTAAAATAAGCCAATGGTGAATGCGATATAATATTTTTTTAAATTTTATCAGTAGAGAAAAGGTCTCGGTCGTCCTTGAATAGCCCTCTCTAACTATACTGACACGAGTTACAATCACTATTTTGACCGCTATTTGTACTTTATTATCGACTGAAAGGACTTGATATCAGTGCTTTGACAATTGGTATTGCTTAGAACAAAATATGTGAATTACGTTCATAATAGAAAATTTAACATAACTACTTTTCGTAAGCTTTAAAAATCATATTCGTTCAATTAGTATTTCCACCTGTAAAATATATAATCATATCCTTTTAAAATTTTAATATTGTAGTAATATTAAAAAAATATCAGATACCTTGAATATCAGATAGTCGATAAAATTCGATGCCCATAGAAATAATGACACTCCAATTGCAATTACGACGAAGGAGGCCAATGAAATCAGAACTGAAAGAAGAAGAAAAATACCAAAAGAAATTTAGTAATTTTGTTTTACTTGTTAAGTTAATGAATTGTTATTAATACTTATTAACGTTATGTTTACAACCAATAGTTTTAACTATTATTTTGTTTTACTAGAATAATGTAACAAATAGTAGTGTTGAAAAGTGTTAAATGCAAAGACTCTGCAGTTCGACAGAATGAAAACTTTAAACTGTTAAGACCTTGTTTTGTGATCGTGAAACAAAAAGACTTTTACTTTATGCCAATTTCGCAAAGTAAAAAACAGTGCAAAATAAAAAGTTGGAAAGCTATAAAGTAATACTATTTAGTAAACCATGAGCAATATCTTGCGAATCAATAATGCCCAAGATCAGATGCTCAGTTCATATCCCGTAATTTTCGCGGTTTTTAACCCTGTAACAGGAACTCAATTTAGTAGCTCATTATTGCGTTCCACACGTCAAAATTACGTGTTAGCAACAAAGTGCAAACTCGTACTTCAGGTTATTGACTGGTTTTTATTTTGATCTTTTTATTGCCTTAATTATTAATCAATTTTGTATTTTAGACACTTTTTATAGCATAAACAAGCTGAATCTGCGTTTCTACTAACAATAAAGAGGGTTCAGGTCCATTGATAGCATTTTAGCCACGCAAGCATTTTTTTTAATAATAGGCTGGCAACACTGACAAATTCAGTGCTTAGCTACACAAAAACTCACTGTACTTTTCTATTATGCCGAATAGTGTTTATGCCAAGTTTGGCGCGGCTAAGTCTAACTGAATGGAAGCAATTTGCTATTTGTTTTTTTTAATACATAGCAGTATATACACAGAAAAAATAGAGGTGTTGATTCAACACTTTTTGGTGTCCATAACCACCACTTCTTTGTGTTAAATCAACAAAACAAACGATTGTTTTATCACAGTGATGATGCTAGTGTGACACCACACATTATGTTGAATGAGCATTAGCAACACATCCATTGTTTTTGAATCATCGATATCAACATCTTTTGTTGTGATCATTTAAGACAAAAAAGGGATGGTCACCCTGAGACGCCGAAAAGTGTTGAATCAACACCGCTATTTCCACTTTTCCATTTATCTGTTCTATCTCTCCTTCTGGAATAAACATAATCTTTTTTCCATAAAGGTGGTCATGTTTGGACTTTACAACAGTCTGTGTGGATGTTGGTTGTAGCAACACAGCGGGCAAGCACTGCTCTGGGAGACAAGGGGTAGTGAAAGGAATGCAAGAAGAAGAGACCACGCTCTCTAAGTTCCATTCCTCGCGAGGGGAAACGGTCACCCAGAAAGGTTATTCCTCGAGGTGCAGACAAAGGTATATGAGCTACCAGTTCCGGTCCTTCGAAGAGAAACGGTCGCCCGCGGCCCACAGATTGTAAACTGGAGACGGTGAGCTACTGGTTCCGGTCCTCCGAAGAGAAACGGTCGCCCGCAGCCCACAGATTATGAACTGGAGACGGTGAGCTACTGGTTCCTGTTCGCCGAAGAGAAACGGTCGCCCGCGGCCCACGGGTTCTGTAGGATGTAGGAGTGTAGTAGATTCCGTACCTCAAAGTGAAATACGGTCGTCTACGAGTGAATCCTAAATAGGAAGGTTAAGAAAGGGAATACTGCCCACAATAGGACGTATATCGCACTCCCAGTTCCGCTCCTAGTTGGAGAAGCAGGCACTTGGGGAATCCCTCGAAGCCGAACAAAGCTTGTCCAATAATAACAATAACGTGGTTCGTAGAAATACTTGCTTGTCACAAAAGCAATAAACCGTTATTCGCACCGATCTAACGGCCGGGTACATGCTCATTCGGGTTATAGTGAAGCATATATTAAATTAGGATGGCTGCTGATCAAATAATTATAAAAAAAACATTAGTTATTATCAAGATAATTGCAATACGATTCTTATTATATTGCCAGGTAAACAACATCAAAACTTCTTTTAAAAAATATCTGAATAATAACAAAAAGAATTACTGAGAGTTGCTAACTGGAGCACCATCTCTTGAATTACTTATTGTATACAATGTATACACAGTAAATTAAGGCTTTATGAACGAGCTGCAGTTCACCACTGTTACAACTTCGGAAATTAAAATTTATTTGGGAAATCTCGCCGTCACAGAGTGAAAACCAACACACGTGCAACTTAAAAACCAACCCTCTGTAAACTCCCGTACATGCTTCTCTACATGCGGACTTTTCACGTTTACGCATGTTCCATCTCTAGCGACAAACTTTTGTCGCTCAAGAAATAGAACAAGATATAATTTTCTGCGACAACTGTTTCGCACTCGCTCGTGTCCGGTATGGCCATCATCATTTGAAAAGTACATATATTATTTATTTTTGTAGCTCGCTCGCTTGTGTCCGGTATGGCCACCTTCATTTGAAAAGTACATATTCTATTTATGCTTGTCGATCGCTCGCACGCTGGCAGTATGGCCGTGCCCTAAGACGCTAGGCCAGAGACTCGAATATCATGGGATCGAATCCCACCAGTGACATGGATGTTTGTGGATTTGAACTAGCTATAGACGCGACGAAGTCAAAAGTTACTAGACTGGTCCCTAAAAATAAAGTTTACCAAAGTTTTTTCTGTTACCATGAGTGGGATTAGACTATGCCTTTTTGCTATAGCTTCGCTATCAGGGGACCTAAAATGCAAAATAAATTTAAAATGAATCAATCTGGAAGAAACTGCCAGTTTTCAGAATTCTACTACCAGAAAGTACTTATAAATGAAAATGAAAGGAGAACCCATAGCCATACAAAAAGGAATTACTTTAGCAATTAACTCAAATGACAAACTTAGAAACGTTAATTTACGATGCATTTCTTCTTAAGTCAACTTCATGTGTGGCCTTTAGGTGTCAATGGCTCAGGCGGAATAAGGCTGGGAGAGGATGTGGGAAGAAAGCCAGTAAGGGCCTAGTTTGAAGATATTTGCCTGATGTGACTGAGGAAAAGCTCTGGAAAAACCTCAGTCAAGAAGACCGTTCATTTTCTCACACTTTCGCCGACCTATAGCACCGAAAGGAAGCATTTGTGTGCAACCTCGATTTTTTTTTTTTTTATTTTCATGTCACTGCTCTTCTGAGGTAGGTTTGACAGTGTTATTTTGCAACACCCTGTATATTCAGAAAGTTCAATTAAAAATAAATAAGGTGAAAATTATCAAAATATAAGCCCAAATTGTGTACTTGAAAAGCTAAATAACCAAGAAATACGTTCCAAACACGGCTTGAGAAATACATAACATGCTCTCCAGTATACAAAACTGAAAAAACTCCGGGGAAGAATATGTGCTTATATGTAAAACTGTTTCATAATGCGTACTATTTGTTTATTATTATTATTTTACTTTTTTTTAAATAATATTCAAGTTTAGGCGAAAATTTTCAACGTTATTCTCACACAGCACCAAAATTGCGAAAAACAGGATCTTGTTGGCAACTTAATGAGTGAATATAAAAAGGTTTCGCTAAACTACTAATTAGTTAAGATCTTCTATACTTGGAAAGAGAGGTAAACAGGGATGTAATGAAAGGGTATGCGCGTATATCCACAACCACCTCGTTCCATCTAAAATTTATGAAATACGTAGGTATATGGGATAGTAAATGAAAGGTTTCGTTATAACGAGAGAAGCGTATACCCACCTAAAAATTTAGCATTACATCCCTGGAGGTAACAACGAAAGAACACATTGGCATGAAAATTAAAGTACGGTTTAACTTTGCCCATGATAGTGATGGAAATATTTTACTACTATTTTTTTACAATCTAGATTAATATTCAGTCTTCGAGTACCATAACGGAATAAAGACTTACATACGTAAATATGAGGGACATTCAAATGAAACCCGGTCAGTGCGTCTAACTGTGCCTTACATGTAAGGTGGCACCACGTAACTGCGGGTATGGTGGCACCATCGATTGGTAGAGAGGCTGACGCGTGCGCACCGTTTGACGTTGCAT
>JAGDQP010049795.1:0-14408 GCA_022664845.1 Lepisma saccharinum | reverse complement strand
CTTCATATACTGAAAAATAAACAAAACTTCGGAAATTATTTAACTACAATCTTAATTATGGTCCGTTTTTCCTCCACCAGCAATCTTATTATTTTTTTCTCTCAATAAAATCGCCCCGGATGGGAGTGTTAAGATGGTATGCTGCTTGCAGTTACCCCCTTTCTAGCAGCAATTTTGAAAATGCCTTTGCTATCGCTATTATAATCATCACCGGTCCTTACTAAAACAAACATAACAACAAAGTAAGAAAGTGCCCTCATGATGACTGCGTTAAGTAACATTCTGCAGCGTATACTTAAAAAAAAATTGTACTCTTACTTTATAACGCACACTATCAAAACCAAATGACCTGTCTTGTGGCATACATAAAACGATGAACGTCCCAATGTTCACTGGAGATTAATTACTTCGTTCCACAATACATGCCACTACAGGTCAAGAATGTTCACGATGTCCCAGTTCGCACATACTAGACTGCGTTCCATTACCCCGTTCTCCTATAATATCGATAGCATGACCTGATAGACTATAAGCGATAGACATCGGACGTCATACTCCGGTTCCTATTGATTTGTGATTTCCATTGTACTTGTATCTGTTATGTGGCTTTGCTATATCGATATTGGATACGCTTCTATCATTTTTAAAGTTGTTTGCCATAACGTGTTACAACATGGTTGCAAATGAAACTCTGCTTAAAATACTTCTGCGTATGCAAGAAATAGTGGGGAAAATAACAATGCTATTTATATTAATTTCCATGAGAATACAGAAAAAGACACATTGTTCACTTCATAGGCGTGAATTTAGTATATCGTAAGATAGTAATGTAGACTGTGCGAACGTTGTATGTAAAATAATGTGATTTGTTATTTCTCATTATTATTTTCATAATTCTGATGACCCATTATAATTTCGCTAACTTTAAAAACTTAAATGAGTTCGCAACCATACGTTCTACCCTGGTTCGCTACGAGATTAGGACACGTTCCTGGATATTAGAACCTTATACTGCAGACAGCAGAATATTCTGACCAAACTTCGGGCTCCAGTGATGCAAGAGACAAAATTGATCTCACACAGTGCTGAAGTTTACAGTGGACTCATTTACGACGGTTATTTTCTACTAACTAACATAAGTTAAAAATTGAAAATAATTTCCTAGCTTACGAGCTTAGTTTTCCGGTACTTCCTAAAGTATGACGCGTAATCGAAAAGCACACTAAACACGAAAAATAAAATATTGGATAAAAGATAATTTACTGTTAGCTTAATTCAATGTATTGACTTGGGTTTTCAATAAAGTTTCTTGTTATCTTTTTATAAAATATTGGATCTTTTAGTGCTGCCGTGACCGCTCCAATGTGAGAAATCCAAACAAAACCATAATCTCATCATAGTTTTGGTTCTGTTGAATCTAGGAAGAATTCGCACGGTATTAAATCGGGCGAATACGATAAATAGGACACACGCTGGTTTTTGTATTTAAAAAAAAACTATTACAGAAGCAACAAAGATAATAACAACCACTTTTTAAGTTATATTAACAGTAACTGTAGAATCACTATGAACAAACTATATTTCGTGCGTCTCTTAAGATTTGTAAATGTGTTTGGAAGAAAATTATGCGTTGTTCAAGATACAATGAAAGATCACGCTCGTACTCTAAAGTAATTTATTAATGTATCTAACTATCAAAGGATGTAACAGATTATAGTATCCTGTTATGATAAATACAGCTTGGGGATAATTTGGACCTCTGTACCAAATTTTTGAACGAAACAGATAAAGGAAATGACCGACCTTCAAGAAATCAATTGCCATCTATTTTGATCTATTTAACTATGGTCCATTAAATCTATTTAATCCTTCATTAATTCTAACATTACAGAAGAAGTGGTTTGTGAGAAGTTAGAGAAGGGCACGTCAGCCTTGTACGTTCCTTTCCTCCAAGGACAACTTATCATCAGGAAACGAAACGGAAAGATTTATAATAAGATACATTTGGTAGAAGAGAAATAGTTCATGCGGTGCAGAGATGTGATTGGGGCGCAGGGGGAAGGGCTGCACGACTGTAAAGGTAAAAGTGTGGGGAGTAGAGTCATCAGGAGGAAAATATCGTTCAAACACGTATAGAGTTTACGACTACATGAGGCAACAGCTTCCTTTTTCGTTTTAGCTCTCTTTCTTTGCTTCAGGAAAACCCGGAAGGAAAACTTTTATTTAAAATGAACGCCAATTCTTCTCTTTTCCGTACCTTTTTTCGGAAGTGAAGTCGTCTTTGTTATAGGGACATATTTTTTCGAGGTTCTCATGCTATTCTCTCTCTCCCTTTCTCTCTATTTCTCTCCCTTCCCTATTTTCTATCAACGGACGTGATCACGAGTAGAGGCCACGGAAGCTCTTTTATCTGATGATTAGATCTTTCCCTCCCCTCCTTCTCCTGTCTGAGAACTCGATCCTTCGTTCTACCTTATCTTCCCGAATTCTCCCTTAGGATGAGCAATGGTTTGAACGGTCGGTGAGTCGTTTCGAGGGAAAGAGCGACCGAGAGACAGAGAACGAGAGAGTTGAAGAAGGAAAAGTAACTTGTGCAAGAAGAGTTCTAATATAGATTACGTTTTCTTTCCTCTTCTTTCTCTACCGATACGGCGTTCTAGTAGATGCCATTTCTACCTAGACTCACTCAAAGTAAGGAGAGGGGAAAAATTAGATTCACAATATTATCTTATCATTGGAAGTTACTTTTTGGCGTTTTTGATCATTACTTTGAGGTGAAACCTCTTTTACCAATCTTCAAAAGCCGTTTTCCTTACTCAGCAGTTATTTGTATTGTTTTGTGGCTTCTAAAGGCTTCTAAGGCTTCTAAACGTGCAGATACATCATCATGTCTCAGTTATGACCTATATATTTTCATTAACTTGATATAAATAATAATAATAATAACTTTTTAAAAATGATACTTTTCTTAAACAATTCGTACGAAAAAGTATACATAATTTTGTTTATGCTTGACTTAAAAGAAAAGCACGTGCCGCGCTCTCATGTACAGTCACTTTATAAATTATTCAATTGGCACACCCTATGCTTTTCTTTTTAGTCATGCATAAACACCTTTTACAACGAATTGTTTAAGAAAAGTATGTTTTTAAAAAAGTTCTTTTTTTTAGCTATTTCGGTGTTCGGATACTTTTTTTCTCAAGCTGATAGTTTGTCAACAAAATCCTGAAATGTTCTGCAACTATTCAAACGAAACATCGTTGCAGTCTCGTATTTATTTTAGGATTAAGAAGTTCATATTAAAAAATAAAATATGCTTTTGAAATATATAAATATATGAAAGTAACAATGGAATATTGTATTGTCACCCAACTTACGTTGCTGTGCAAAATTTCATCATTGTATGACGCCATGAAATGAGTTAACGTCGCAAGATTTGAAGACACGATGAACCATTGTAAATTAAATAAATGTATGTAAAAAAAGACGATCAAAGCCAATAGTAAAATGTAAAGAAAACGAAGGAGTGTATTCAATGTTCTCTTTTTATGGAGCGAGACATTCAGTGACTTTTTAAGGAATTGTCTTAGATATTCGCCGAAAATGTACAATCTGTGAAAGTTAGGAGACTTATTTATGTTCGTGAGTAATTATTGGTGAAACAATTCTGGAAGCCGAATGAAGTAAAGCGTGGGTTAAAGAAATGGGTAGTAGCTTCTTATGGTTTGTTATTTGGACATTGATGGTATCGCCTACGTTTTTGACATACTGCGTATATTCTGAGATGGTATTTAGATACACGTACATCATTAGTAAGACCATACAACCTAACCAAAGCATCCTACAACAATTTTAGGGTTTTGAAAGCGCATGGGATATTGATCTCAAGCTTTCAGAAGTTTTGTTCTCTTACATCTTTCGAAGTTGAAAACAAAGCTAAACAGAAACAGATATTGTAAAGGACTCGAGGCTAATACTTCTTAGCTGAAAACCTTATACTTAGCCTCGTTATTAGACATAAATGTACATATCATTTTCTTCTGAAAATATTCATTTGTGCTTCTTGCAACTATTATTATATTTTCAACTTGTATCATACTTGGGTGATCCTGTATCAAAACCGAGGAGCTCAAAAATGTGTTTTTGTAAACTTAATTTATTAAAGTTTATCCCCAATTATAAAATATTACCAAAACATCAGAGTTAGTAAAATGGCTGATTACTTTTGTTATTAAAGTAATAATACTCTGTGTATTTTCGAATGATAGAGATGACCCTTCTTATCTCAACTATCTCATCATTCAAGATTCTTCTATTAATTGATACTATTATTACCATTACTTAAGACTAGGGTTGCCAGGTGTTGTAAATGAAAAAATGGAACGTCGCTGACATCCATAACCTAAACTATATAATATTAATAATAACCTCCTGATATTGCGGCTGGCTTACATAATCGTAGAACTATGAAGTAGTTCATTCGATGTAAGGTACATTTAATTATTCCTTCAATTATTGACACGTAGGCTACATGGAATTTCGTTCCTCTGTCCGTTGCACATTCATGATGTAAAATGTCCTTTTCACGTTAGTATTACGCTCAGGAACACTAAGGATGAATTCACAATCACAAAAACAGAAACCGGGACAAACAGGCGTCTCGAAAGTATTTTTCGGGACAGTCAATTCTTTCGCTAAAAACCGGGACGTCTGGCAACCCTATTCAAAACTATTACTACCAACTGCAACTCCTACTTCCACGGTCACTACTTCTGTGATTCTACTTTATCAGGAAATAATGACCTACACAATGTTTTGTTTGTTATTTTATTGATCGAGGTTTCGAAACCTCTTTGATCAAAACATATGTTAAATAGTTTAATATTGTATGATAATTAATAGTGTTTTAAGAAAGCGATATGCTCAGTGCTATGCACTTTAGAGCAAAACATCGTTAAATTGCATTAGTTTGAAGTTTGTTTGAAAAATTACTTTGACTTGAAGACAGTTTTTGTCCATCAATTTTGTAAGATATGTTTCCATTCTCCATTAATCTGCTTATATTGTTTTGAAAGATAAGTTCCTTGCACTTTGGAATACCCGTGATATGATCGGTTGCTTTGCAATTTATACATTTAGCTGGAATAGTGCAAGTACCATTGTGAGCTTGTTCTCCAAAGACCTTGCATTTTTCTTTACCCTTGCACTGAATACCATTATGTCGGAAGCCATAACAGATTTCACATTGTCTTAATTTTTTTCATCTTTTTGGTAGAACTAAGAATCGCTCTCGATATGCTATGATATAACAAGGTAAATTTTGTGTTTCAAGAGTAAATTCCACTAATTTCGTATCTTTACCACTATTGTCTTAAATCTTTTTCTTAAGACGTTGAACGCCTAAAATTGGATAGTCACATTCCGTATTATTTAGAATTTCCTGAGTTGTTACACGGATTGGTTTTCATATATCACTGCAGAACGTTGAACCAACATTTTGGGAATTCTTGTTGTATTGCTTAGCCTGTTCTGAGTTGAGGTGTCTAAAATGAAACTGTCAAAGCTTGTTCTTTACTATGAAAAATTAGCTTTACCTGTGATCAACCAAAAGGTTCTATATTTTTTTTAAACTGCACTTCGCTTTGTAAATTCTTCGTGAAGTCGAACTGTGATATATCCTCCAATGTTGCTATTTGATTTACTACTAACTATGCAAATCCATGGGCCCATCGAAGTGTCAGTAAATAATACTGATTTAGATAGAAATGCAGTTGAATTATCTGCCTGTAATTTAGGATTTTTTTTTGACTGAATACTCGTAATGCTAGTATTTTCCATAGAAACTTCCGATTTTCTTTTGTTTTTGACGCACCATTAAGTTGTTTACTTGGGTTCTCTTTATTAGAGATTTCTTTAATGATAAATCATTAATGCCTTTATCAACCATTTTTGCTTTTAATATTTATAATAGAAATGAAGCTAATTGTTAAAGAACCAGAATGAACAAAAATAAAGTTCAGTTTCAGTTTCAGTTTCAAGTATTAATGGCTTCAAGATTCCTCGTGAGAAAGTATTGTTCATTTTCTTGAAATTTCGTGTTATTCGAGAGATTTTCAAGTATAAAGATAACTCTGAGCGCTCACCGCCTCGAATGCAGCCATTCTCTTTGCTTTCTTGATGAGCAAGATATAATTTGTCTTTCTGTTTTAAATATTGTTAATTATTGTTGAATATGTTAATAAAATAGTTCATTGTTATGCGTCAACCATTGTAATCCAGAAGTTATTGTCTTTGTTACCATTTCCTTACGTCTATGTCAATCAGTTGACCATCTTCCTCCTCTGTGAATAATATCGATACAGAACTTTCAAAGTAAATTAACCAACTGAAAATTCAAACTGAAGAAACGGAAACAATTACTTAAATGGCTCCTAATTACATACAAACATTTATTTTTCAACTTGAATCAGCATTGTTGTTGGATTATGCCGATCCATTAAAATAATTATATTCCCATGGATACTTAATTATGAAATTTCCAGATATGTCTAAGTTACGTAGTTAGGAAGAAATGTAAAGACTCTGTGTTGTGGCTAATAATGAGAGAATGCAAAATATTTAATTGTCCTGAAGAGCTTAGATAAACGTTTCAATTACCTACAACAAATATTACTATAAATTAGTTTGATAAATTATATCACAGCCTTACTGAAACATACATTATGCTTAGTACTAAAGTAGATACGTAACTACATAGAGAAATTAGCTGGTGTAACGGATCCACTCACATAGTTATCAGTTGTGCTTGTACACTTCGCATCAAAAAAATTGCGACAGCGAACGCCTTGCAGCTAGGCAAACAAAATGGCACCTTCTTTTCCCATAATCGTGTCTGGTAAACAGACCACCTCTTTCTCCTATCCTCGTCTCGCCCATACTAAAATCAGCAAACATCATGAACACATTTTTTTTAAAAAAACACACATGTATTAGAATGTATAAAATGAAAGAATAAAAGCGAGACAAAAACAATATACGTAAGTTAATGGAGGGAGAAATTTAAACACACACAATGAAAATTTGAAACCGATGGATGTCTTTAGGCAGAGGCAGAGAAATGAAAGAGAGAGAGAGAGAGAGAAAGGGAAAGGGAAGAGGAGAACAAGAAGAGGGAGTACAGATAAAATATGGAATTTAAACGTAGTAAAAAAAGAAGCTAACATTATAAAGTGCAGTGCTCACAAATCTAACTGCAAGATAGAAGTGACATTTGGATTTTATATTTTTTCAGGGCTTTTTGAATATATAAAGGGTGCTTGAAAATTCATTTAGTCACTTTGAAAATTGCGACCAAAGTTGATGGTCAGATTAAATACTCATGATTTCCAGTGGAACTGCAGAGTTATGAGACACATCTAGGATAATGTAAAAAGTGCAACACACATGCTTTGTTTGCGCGTGGTTCGGTTGCAAATTCGGTGGGGCTCTTTGAACGTACCTGTTCGGAATACATTGTAATCAGAGAATTCGCCAGGATTTTCAGTTTGGGTGGATGTAAAGTCAAAATTGGGAGAATGTAGGTAGCTTTGCAATGTTTCTTTCAAATTTTGACCGCGAAAAAATGTTAAAGTTGGGGATACTCTCGAGGACTTGGGGCTGACATCACCCACAGAGGCCGGGGTCTGGCTGAATCACTGATTGTAACAAACCCAGTAGATACCGTAGGCCATACCTTCCATTCCAGACTACTAATGTAAATTGAGCATACAAAGAACATGAATGGATGATAATTTTTCTGCTTAATGTGTATCTGAAAGAACCAAGATTAGAATTCCAAACTGTATCAAAATGAAGTTACAAATGTTCAAAAGCAATATTCTCATGTTTCTATAGGCATAGCAGAAATTACATGTTGCACATTTCAAACGTGAAAAAGGAAACACATTGAATGGCATGTTGATGAATTAAATTATAGGATGGAAACGAATTGTTTGCCAAATTATTATAGAAATAATTATTCTCTTGAAATAACGAAAAAAAATGGACCATTTAATACACATATCTTAAAATATATCTGTTCCGAACATGCCACTCTAGACTCCAACTATAGTGAATATACATTTTAATAATTACAACACTAATGAACTAGTGTGTATAACATTTTGTACAGATGGAATGAACACGGAAGAGCTGAAACTGGTCACCGGCTATCGGGGGATGCTGGTCAGATTTTGGAGTGTGTCATCAGGTTTAAGATTCGAACGTATTCTGACGCGGTGATTCGATGTAGATCTGATAACCCGGAGGATGAAGGAGAGATTTTAATTATTTCATTGCGTTTGAACAGTGTTTGTTTCAGGGGTGACCAGGATCAGAGATATTACCCCGAGAACACGAAAATGACGACGTCGAAATTCCCAGTTAAACAGATTATCCAGACCGGGTCATTGATCAATCGGGCTACCGGGTCACTTATGTTTGGGTCAGGCCCTATAACCGGGTCATTGAAAGTAGCCCGGATTTAGCTGTGGAACACGCACAGAAAGAGTGTGTGTAAAGTAAGAGGAGAAATAAACATGAATAGAGAGAGGGAGAAGATGAAGAAGAGAATTAAGCAGCGAATACACGATAACAATACATCAAGAAAGAGAGGAAGAGAGAAAGACCAACGAAAAACATGAAAAGTATATTATTATTATGCTAGACAACACACATACTGTTTACTCGGATTGTGACCATGGATGCTCCGTAACTCTCCACAACGGAGATAAATCTCTGTTTGAATATTTTAGTGTATGTGAGAAAGAAACTGGCTGGTGGGGAATCGAACCGAGTTTTTCAAATTAGAAGTCTAGAACGATAGCGTTACTCCACACGTGCCTCTACCCAAAACGTGCTTTACAAATGCTATAGTGTTTCATTCTAAGAATAATAACATGAAAAGGGAATACTTCAGGTCAATGACATGTTCTTAACTGTCCTTGTAACTCCTTGAGACTAGATTCGGACTCTTCCAACCAACATTCGTAAATCGTCTTCCCCTCTTTAGTGACTCAGTTATTTGATACCATAGTCTGAAGGATTCTCCGTTTTGTATGAGCAGTTATGATTAGATTCTTCACGACCGCTTTGTAAAAAACTTGGCTTAAACAGGGTTTAAACCTATGTTGGTTTGCTTTAGTATTTGAAAATCCAGCACTTTTCATCTACTCCATCTAGCCAACTAAGAATAGAAGCCATGAATTACTAAGTTCATCTTTGGAAATAGCCAACTTCGTCCTGTAAGTTGTTTAAACCAAAGTACACGCTAAAATTTCTTTATTCAATGATTTATAGACAAATTAGTGGCCACTAATATCCGAAATAACAAAAATCCAGGAAAAATGAAAGAAACAATAACAGGATATGCAGTTTCTGTGCCGTGGAAGTTCAAAGTCACACTTATACACTGTAAAAATAGGAGACACAACGTTCATCCAAACCTCCACTTTTTTGGATTAACCTACGTTCAGCCAGTTTTCGGTTGAACGTTTTACTTTCTGTGAAATTTTAAAATGCGTATATACCTATATATTGATTACTTCAATTTCCCTTTTATCAATAATATATGTCTATATGTGTGTGTGTGTGTGTGTGTGTGTGACTTTTCCAGCGTATTTCATTGAATCAGATCCTTTAAAATTAAAAAAAGGCTGAGGTTGATGGGTTTCGATCCAAGGGCCACTAGCGCACTGGTCAGATATTGTCGCCACTTAGCTACTTTCTTTTATATATATTTATTCAACAAAAGCTCTGCATTAGCACTTAGAAGAAAGAAAAACAATAATTAAGTATTATACATTTTTCTGTAAAAAACTAATTACCTATTTTCCTTGAGAAAGGATCATAAAGTTTTAGACGCTGTGTCTATATTTATGTCCTATCATACCTGATAAAATAATAATAATATTTACCTGTCTTAAATATAAATGGCTCTATAATATTTACCAAATAATTTATCTTTTTTTTCTATTTTCATATATTGAAATTGCTCTAGCAAATATTGCACATAGTATTTAACATCGGTTACATGATGTTGGTATAGTAAAATATATATTGTTTGTATTGTAATCCAGTACATAATTCTTCTTTTTGCCCTTGGAAACACTCTGAATGCTGGATAATATATGATCTGCTCGGTAGTAAGGGTGTGAAAGAAACCTCTAGTAATTCTGTTCATGATTATTTTATACTGTACCCAGATGTTAACTTTTGTTGTACACTCTGTTATCTTATGCACTAAACTGTCCGGTTTTTGACATGGAACACATAGATCACTATTAATAATATGCTTTTGACATAATCTCATCTTATCGGTCCAGATCTAATAGATTAGTTGGAAACCTAAATTATGTAAGAAAGGCATATGTCTAATTTCAGTTATATTTTGCCATATAGCAGGCCAGTCCTCCTCCGTGTGATTATTCTGTACTAAAGGTAGAACGGTTGGACTTTGGGTTTTTAGATAACGATAATATGTCTGTACTCTCCATTCGTCAATTTGTAATTGATTGTGTAGCATATATGTTATGTCACATAAAATATCAGTGAGATATGGTAGGATATTTTTCCACTCCTGTATATTGAGAGGTATTATTCTATCGATATATTGACAAACTGATTGGATTACCTGACCTGAAAATGAACTATGAAATTGGCTGAGTATTTGAACTGTTCGATGGACCATTAATTCTGCTCCTTGTGTGACAAAGTTCCTTAAATATAATCCACCATCCTGTATTGCTAAATGACAAGTACTGTGGATAATGCGGAAAATATGTGTATATCATAGAAAATGTCCGGTCCATTGACTAATTAATGCTTGTGACTTTTTGGTTAATGGTAATATTTGCATAACATGAGTTGCTTGACTTAATATGTAAATATTAACAAATTGTGCTCTCGCCATAAGAGTTTGGAAACTTCCCATATATTTCTTTAGTTCACTAATGATTAGTTGTACCAGTCGTTGTGAGTTAAGGTCAATTGTTTGTTGAATGGTGGGTGCCCATCGAATTCCTAAATAATCAAGAGATGATACTGCTTTGCCATATTTTTGGTACTTCTCCTTGTGAACATTAGGCATTAGTAATATTTGCGTTTTTTGAGGGTTGAATTCAATGTTGGAGGCTAGTTTAAATGATTCTAATATTTCTAGGACCTTTTTCATTTCTTGTTCGTCCCTCGCTATCCAGATTGCATCGTCCACGTATACTATCACGTAGCGTAGTTTCACGATAAGTCATACCTGTCAGGTAAGATTTGACCAATTGAATGACAGGTGTCAATGCTAGCATGAATAAGTGGGCTGACAGACTAGAGCCATGGTTTAATCCTCTCTCCATACGGAATTCAGGTAGTAGTCTTCGATTTACCTGTAATTTAATAGTTCGTATTTTGAAAATGTGATTTAGTATGTAATGACAGCGTTGGGAAAATTCATGTACCTCAAAACTTGAGTTAAAAAATGTATGTTGACTCTTAAGAAGGCATTTTTGAAGTCAGTTGACATGACCATAAAATCTGGCACACCTTGAAATTTGTAAATATGAATCAGCTCTCGCAAGTCGGCGAGCATGACCTGTATGGGGCGTGTGTGAGCCACTCCTCCCTGACTATCGTCCAATAATTCTTTCATATTGGGCTGGAATCTTAACATCGGTGGATTATGTAATATTTTATAGTCCATATTAAATAGAGAAATTAAACGATACTTTTGAGCTGTTTTTTGGGAATAAGGATAGCTAAAAGTTCGGAAAAGGGCTGTTCGATGGGCCTATCTTGTAAAAAAAGCATTAAATAGTCGTGTGAGAATCGGAGTAATTAAGTTAAGAAATTTGAGATACCATCTTACCCCGAAACCGTCCTCCCCAGGGGACGTGCCTTGTTTCATACTTTGCAGCGCTACTATCTCCTCAGAAGTGAAAGGTTACTCCAACTCGGTAGCTGCTGTTTGGGAAAGCTGATTCCATTTAGGTACTTGTTGCAGAAAATCAGGATTTTTTTTTTGCTGAAAGAATTCTTTGTAGTCATGTCTAATATTATTGTATATTTTCTGTCCCTCTACTTCTAAACCTGTATTGTTTATATAGCTATTGATTATTTTTAATTTTGCTCGTTTTCACTCGTTAATTATATGGGAGTAGAGGGGGTCCTCCAACACCCCTAATTGTTTCAACTTAGACCGTGTGAACTGTCCTTTTATCTGTCTATTCTGTAATTTTCTAAGCACACTTTGCGTTTGTTTTACGTGCGCAAGCCACTTTATATCTTCTTGCGCCAAGACATTGTAATGGGCCAACCTTGCATAATAATACTGAACCTTATTCTTTTGGTATAATTGTTTACAAAAGTTTTTAGTTTCAAGTCTAAGATTTTTTTAAATTGACCCACCAGCGTTGTAAATTAGTGTGCATTTGTGATTTCGTTAAGTAATATTGACATATATTATTAAGTAATAATACATACTCAGGGTTATCTAAAATAGATTCATTACATTTCCAAGTGTATTTACAAAATAAATTGGTCGGTATCGACCCGTGCAAAGGAGCTACGATCATTAGATGATCAAAAAATATGAGCCTTTCCAAGGCCACCTATTGTATTTTGCCTCTAAAATGTTGTGATGCATAGATGACATCTATACGCGAGCTTCCTTTCGGGTAGAAATGTGTGGCCAGTTTTGCCGGGCCTTAATTCTGGCCAAATATTTATTAGATTATATTCTTTGAATATATTTTGTAAACCTCTACTAATATTCCTACCCGTTACACTATCTATGAGGAGTCTGGTAGCATTAACAACTGCTAGCACAATAGTTGGATTATTATGGTGTTTCTGAAGCTCATTACCTAATACATTATAAAAAAATATCTTGTTCGACACTATGTTGTGATCCACTTTTAGTATAAACTGCTATTATCACTATTTGTTGCACTTTGACCGATATAAGTCGACCACTGTCGTGTAAAAAAAAGGTCACTGTATTTTAAATCTTGTCTCAATAATAATGATATCCCTGCTTGAGTATCATTATGGTAATTATCAATTGTGTTGTAATTGTCAATTATCCATGTATTAACTTGCGTCTCTTGTAAAGCCGCAATTTGGATGGACCGTTGATTAAGCACTCGCCTAACCTCTGCAACTTTCACAGCATGTATGGCTTTATTGACATTAAAACTGCATGCCTTTAATGTGTGAGGTCCTGCACTCATGAAAAAGTTAAGCCATAACGAGAGCACAAAAAAGTCTGGAATCGTAGCATGTTGAATATATCTTTAAGTTTCTATTTTATAAATGAAAAGTTGGTACCTACCTTTCCTGGTGTGTTTGCTCGCAGCGAGATGTTAGTACTTACTGGCTACCTCCACTGTGAAGATCTCGGCTGGCTGGTTGGGATGTTTCTTTTGCACTTGCCACTTTGGCCTCCTCCAATGTCTTAACCACGATTTTTTTTCGCAGACAGGCTTCTTTCGCCTTCTTTTGTTGACGAAATTCGGATGGCGACGACTCAGAATTTCCAGTTGTTTTCGTGCGTAGACGTTTACCACCTTTCTGTTTTATCACTTCTAAAGTTTCTTCAGAAGAGGATGGGGACAAAAAATCCCCCTCCTTTCCACTTTCTTTGTCACTAAAAAAATCTCCTGTGGACGACCGTCACGAAACACTGGGTGTAACACTACCCCCAAGCACGTCAGAGTTAACTGCAGCCACATAACTTAAAATACTTCCTTTTGTAGTGGATAAATTAGCCGTAACTAATTCTGGTTGACTACTGTCTTTTACTTCTATCACGTTGGGAAATATAGGAACACTTGGATTGATTTTTTGTAACTGCTGTGTTGTTATAATAAACTCGGCCGTAACCTCCTCCTACCTGTCGCTTCCCCCTCCCTCCTTCTTGGAGTTCCCAGCTGGTATATAACCTTGCTACGACTCGATTGCACTTTGATTCTCAGGGTTGCCAGCGTTTTCTTGTTTGTCAGAATTTTTCCTCTGTCGTTGATTAGATAGAAGTGGAAATGTTCCGAAATTAAATTCGATGGGCCTCTCTCCACTCGGTGTCTGCCTAATAGGATTTTCTTACCGCTGGTTGTCTTCTGGTGCTGATTCTGCCTGATTTACTACTGAACGCTGTGTTCGTGTTCGAACTTTAAAATTGAAAATTGACATGTACTCTGGTACTTATATTTTTAGCTCATAAAAATGAATGTATTTTTCCAGTGTACACATTTGGTAGGCTTGAATTAACGGGGAAGAATATCTTAGATACTCGAAACACTGTACCGTACTGACTGAAAATACTAGGCTTGGTCAGATCCGGACTTTTTGGTATCCGGACTTCGGACTTCTAAAAAGTCCGAATC
>JAGDQP010049793.1:0-14409 GCA_022664845.1 Lepisma saccharinum | reverse complement strand
TGTGTGTGTGTGTGTGTGTGTGTGTGTGTGTGTGTGTGTGTGTGTGTGTGTGTGTGTGTGTGTGTGTGTGTGTGTGTGGATATCGTATTGGACCAAAAGTTGCACTTTATGCAACCTTATTAACATGACCTAAATAAACCAATTGAAATTGCGTGATTTAGCGGTGCACACATCATGAGAATTACCACTAACCAAATAACAATAACTATTGTTTTCACGTTCCTTACTCAAATAATTTTTGAGAGTCAGCAGAATATTTTCATTTGTGCTGGACCTGCTAGGGTAGTGTTTCATAATATGGAGTTTTTAATACATAATTTTGCACTTTATTCACAAAGGGTAAACTGGATAAGTACATTAAAATTGAAACTTCGCTATCAGGGATTCTGCTATATTCCCAAAGGAAGGGTATCACCCCCAAATTCTTAAGCATGCCTCTCAATATAAACATGCTTACGGTGTAAAATAGATGGAAATCCTTTTAACTTTACTTACATCTTCTAAACTGAAAATCATGGCAGAATATCTGTTCGCTATAACCCCGCTCGTATAAAGGTCTTAACATGAATACATTTTTATGGTTGCGTAAAAAACAGGATTAAACAGATTTCAACAAATGCTTGCTGTTCTTTTTGTTAGATCCAGCGATTACGTCTTGTCCTCTTTGATGCCAGGCATTACGTTTATCATCTGTACTCATATGCAAAGTCCAGAGAATGTCTGAGAATGCCCTTTGGGGAATCCCTTGCGTACCACTTGCACAATTTTGGACTATGCATTTTTGGAAAGAGCAGGCTTGATGTCTTTGAGGTACCGTGTCGCCTCAGTTCTACTGTTAATGATAGTGGAAATATCAGGCTCTAGATATCATTTTCTCACACTTTTAGAAGAATATAGCGCCTAAACGAAGCATTGTAAAACCCTGGGTGATCTTTACAATTTGTCTTATTTTCATGTCAGAATGTCGGGAGGTAGGTTTATCGGTGTTGTTCTGCAACACCCTGTATAATGATGAACCTGTTACGAGTAATTAATTTATTGATTTCAAAAGTGTAGAGAACGATTTCGTTAATACGAGAAATCATGACTTACTTACGTATTATTTGTTATTTCTAACACTTAGAAATAATAAAAAATAAATTTAAAAATGGGAAAATAATTTGTTAGAATTTTTAATTCCTTATGGCAGTCGTAAAAAATATTTATCACTACTACTATCGTATTCTTTTTATTATTTCGTATTTTTGTTCGTGTCTATCATAACAACGGTAACATATCATTAAGCTGACATGCACGATAATCAAAGTATATTGAAACTTCGAATGAAATTTCTATCGCAAGGTTTCATAACATTTCATAACCTAAATTATATATATTACATTGTACGTGATTCCGTATTTCATATCAAAAGGTAAGAATCTTATGTATAATGCTCTCTCTCTTTTTTATCTTCACTTTATTATTACTTTTTTTCTTTTCTCGCGCGGAGACAATGAAAGCTACATCAGGCAGACTTACTTCCAGCCAATACCTACTTACATTCTCGTCAAGTTGGTAATGAAGTGTTTGCGTGCTCCGTATAAGCTTATAACTTAAGACCTAAGCGTCTTCAGTAACTGATTCAGAGCATACAAGGTTTGAAGGACTGAGGGGTGTAGTTAGAACCCTAGCCACTACTTCGTTATACGGAATAATATTTCATGTGTTCGTTATCAGCACTTAACGTGACTGATTTTTTACTTACCTTATGGTAATCAGTATGCACGCAGCAAAACAATGATCTAAGTCAATCATATAAATTGCATTATTTCCTTCTATTCAGGTCACACCAGGTATGCGTCTTTTGCTTTTATGCAAATTTGTAAACTTTCTGAATGAATGAATGAAGCTACTTCTTATTATGCAACAAGTAAACTAAAATTTCAGTGTTTTGGATATGACAACTTTGTTATCAAGACTCAAGTGGCACGCAATCCAGCGGATGTATATAAAACTGTAATGTTGGGAGGGGATTAAGATGATACATTTCTAAGTCTTGATATTTTGTGAGAAGTTATGGAACTTACCACACCTAGTGTTTCTAGATTGTGTTCATGGTGGAGCAGAAAAGTGGTACATGATACATAATGAATATATTATTAATATTAAAAACCATTTATCCATGAAAACTATAATTCCATGTAGAAACATTAATAAAATATAATGTTCATTATTGTAATCTGTGTGTGTTTTCTATCACTTACTTGATAAAAGAACTTAATTATCCGTTTGGAACTTCTTAAAATTCTACACAAAATTATAATCAACACTGATCATTCATTAGTCTAGATACACTACATCAATAAAATATTTAACCAAAGTAAACACTTTCCTTCTATTAAACATTCAAAAATACTACGTAAAACATTTATGCATAGCTGGTACAGAAAAAAAACTTAACAATTGTAATGAATTTCTCATTGTAATGAAGAAGTAAGTTTCAGCATGGAAGGAGGCGTGTATAGTTTCTTCCAATCACTGCTTGAGCGAATTGTGCATAGTGGAGCAGGAGGAAACTATATTTATTTGCTCTCCAGAACTGACTAAGCGAAACTTTCATGCATGATATATTGCCTATGTTCTGCGCTTTGTATTTCAGATGTTTCTTTCGTTCATTGTACGAGGTGTCATTGGGATTGGTGCCAAAATTATTTAGTGCAGGTGACAAACACAACAGGCTGAAAATGACACTGGAAAATTTGGCTCTTCTTGAAAGGGGACATTTTTGGCCAGATTCGTAACTGTTGAAGGAATTTGGATCCACCACTTTCAACCTGAATAAGAATAAGAATCAAAACGGTCGAAACATGAGCCCTTCCCTACCCCCAAAGGGCAATGGCCACTCTACCACTTGGCAAAGTCGTGGCCACAGTGTTTTGGGATTTTGAGGACATATTAATGGTGGACTATATGAAAGAAAGGGCAGCCATCACGGAAAATTGCTATGTATCACTGCTGAGGCGACTGATGGAGAGTAGGATGTTCCATCAAGACAATGCTACGGCTGACACATCAGTGGTCACAATGGTTGCTCTTCATCGATGTGGCTTAACAATTATAGTACTCATTATGCCTCGGATGATGGCGTAATAACTGCTATGAAGAGTTTTTTTGACAGACAAGATTTGAGTTTATATCTGGAAGGGATTCGCAGACTGCTGCATTGCTATACATAGTGTGTCGGCATCCAAAGGTTATATGTTTAAAAGTAACAGGTAAATGCAATCTTTCGTAGTTAGGCCGCAAACTTTTCAAACACCCCTCGTATGTATATAACACTGGTATCCGACCATTTTGCTTCACAGAAAGTAAGCATATATACAGATGCTTATCAGAATAATGGAAACACCTGCAGTTGGAAACACGTCAGATGTTTGGGTTGGCAGTGGTATCGTGGCGACCGCAGCGCCGGACTGCTGGTGGTGGTGTGTTAGGTCGGTCTCCATACTACGTCAGGCGTCGTGGAACAGGAGTGTGCAGTGGCTGCAGCAGACGGAGGTAGTGTAAAATGGGAGACCTCTCAGAGTTTCAAAGAGGGCAAATTGTTGGTGCGCGGTTATGTGGAGTGAGTGTGACGGCAGTGGCTAGTGTGTTAGGTGTGTCGCCAGGGACAGTGTCGAAGGTGATGACGGCTTACACAACACACGGGAAAACCACATCGGGGAAGCGGAACAGTGGGCGGAAGAAAAGCATCAGTGACAGGGCACGCCGGGTATTAAAGCGCATTGTCACGCGGAACCGTCGTGCCACTGCGGCGCAAGTGACGGAGGAACTCAATCAGCACCTCCCCCAACCTGTTTCGACAATCACAGTCCGATGCAGTCAGATGCATTTGATAGGGGAGGATAGACAGTCCAGCCAGTTCCCGCACCATTCTCTACAATTCTTCCAGTTAATAGGAGAGTAAGTGACGGTGGGAGAAGTCAGAATCTTATGTTATTTAGGCGCGGGAAGGCCATATCTGGGGCCCCGAGTAGTAATGGCACTAATCAATTACCAAATCCTCCAATTATGATTGGCATTACTATGAAGAAGATCATAATGAAGGCATGGGCGGTTACGATTACGTTATAGATTTGATCGTCGCCAATAAGGCTGCCTGGGCGCCCTAATTCGGCGCGGATTAATAATCTTAAAGAGGTTCCTACTATTCCTGACCACGCCCCAAAGATTAGGTATATTGTGCCAATGTCTTTGTGATTTGTGGAAAATAATCATCGTTGCAAGGTGAGTATTGATTCTCAGTAGGACAGGGTGGCTGAAATATTAGGTAATAGATTGTAAATCTATGGATGGAACCGTTGTTCCCCTTGTTATGGAAGATTAAGGTTTTATGGTCAATATTTATGATACTAGATTGCAAGTCTGGGGAAGTGTGGAAAAGCATTAAGACCTAAAGATTTTCTTTATGGGAGACTTTGAAGGTCACTAGTTTGTTGTTAACTTAAGGCCTTGGTTTTAATAGTTTAAGGTTAAAATTAGCGGGGAAATTAAAAGGCCTGTTAAGGTAAGAGAGGTGATGGCTAGTCTAATTCCTTCTTGTCATTTTGGGTGGGAGATTTTTGTTCAGGTTTGGGTGGCATTAGTTAAAGTGAAGGCTGAATATGCAATTCGTATATAATAGTAAAGAGTGATTAGGGCTATTACGAGTATGATTATGAGGGGGGCAATAAACAATATTTGGGTTATGTTTGTAATAATAATTCATTTTGGTAGAAAGCCCAGGAATGGGGGCAGTCCCCCCAATGATAGGGTGGTAGTAAAGATTGCAAGTTTTGTGGTTGGGTGAATTTTATACGAGAAAATTTGGTTTAAATAGAAAATGTTGGTTATTTGGAATAGTAGTGTGATTGCTGCGGTTAGGGTGGTGTAGATAGTTAGGTATAAGAATCATCTTGTATTATCACATATAATTGCTCTTAAAAGTCAACCCATATGGGCAATTGAGGAAAAGGCCATGATTTTTCGTAGGGAGGTTTGGTTGAGTCCTCCAACCGCCCCAGTCGTTACTGATGAAATGATCAGTAAGAATATAATGTTTGAATTAATTGTTACGTAGGATATGAGGGTTAGGGGGGCTAATTTTTGTCATCTTATTAGTAATAGACAATTTTGTTCAGCTTATTCCTTCTATTACTTCTACTAATCAAAAATGAAGGGGCGCTGCCCCTAATTTGAGGGCTAGGGAGGTTGTTATAATTAAGGTGCTGGGGTTTATTATCGGGGGCTTATGATGTAGAAGTATTATAATAGCTGAGAGGAGAATTATTGAGGCTAGGGCTTGGATTAGGAAATATTTTAGCGCGGATTCGGTTATTCGTTGATTATTGGTTTTTGAGGTTAGGGGGATGAAGGATAGAAGGTTAATTTCTAATCCTATTCAAGCTCCGTATCAGGAGGTTGATGATACGGAGATTAATGATCCTACAATTAATGTTAGCGTGAACATTAATATTTTAGGATTGGTGAGCATTAGAAAGAGAAGGGGTAATTTGAAACCTTCATTGGCGGGGTATGAGCCCATTAGCTTTGTTAGCTTATCTTTCTTTTATGCTTTCATGTAAGGTGCATGTCAATTTTTGATGTTGAAGGGGAAAGTTTAATTCTTTCATGCATAGACTAGTGAGATAATGAAAGTATGTGGCATACATTATTTATCCTATCACGATAATCCTTTTAATTCAGGCATTTCATTTATTTTTTAGATAAATAAAAAGTTATATGGTTAAAATAATTAGTGCGTATTTTGGGGCTATGAAGTAAAAATAGGATGAAAATGTGGGGAAGTATAATGCTAGTTACAGAATATATTATACCTTAATTAATAGCTATATTACCGGCTATATAAATAAATAATGTACATACGTTACCATTACTAACTAGTATTTACAGCATATGCTTATGGAGGTTTTAAATATATATTTTAGAATACAATAAATGAAAAAAAAATGTATTCTAAAATATATGTGCGCGGAGCGCAGGTGAGCTGTTCTTTGGGGGAATAATGGCTATAATTTATTCTAATTTTTGTTGTTTTTGGCGAATGGCCTTTAATTGTTTGGCGTTTATGATTTTATAGTTGTTACGTAAAGTTTTATTCTTGCTTGTTTTTCTTCTATATGGTTTTTGTACATGTATTGTTTTGAGTTAAGGTGTCAATGTTATTTTAATTTTGGGAGTTAGAATGGGTGAAGGTAGAGTTAGCAGTGCTTGATTTTATTTGTTTAATGGGAGTTTGAAGTAGATATTTATATTTGTAAGTTCCGGTGAAATTCGTGCCAGCTGCCGCGGTTAGACGTGGGGGACGAGGGGAGATTAGTGATTATTGTAGTTAGATGTTGTTTAATTAGAATTAGTATAATTATTTTGTAGGTGAAATTATTATGTTTGGTTTATATTCTTTTTTCTGAGGCTACGAGAGTGTTGATATAAACTAGGATTAGATACCCTATTATAGATACCGTAAAATTTGTGTTAGGATTGGGGTAGTAGTAGTTATGTTCTTGAAACCCAAAGAGTTTGGCGGTATTTTAGTATATTCAGAGGAACCTGTCTCGTGATCGATAGTCCGCGTTGTAATCTTACTTGTTATTGTTTGCAGTTTGTATACCGCCGTCGTTGAAAAGGTTTGAAAGCTATTTTCATTGTTTTAATTGAATGTAAAATCAGGTCAAGGTGCAGCTGATTAATAAGTGGAGATGGGTTACAATAATTTGATTATAATGGATTTTTATTGAAAAATAAAATGAAGGTGGATTTGAATGTAATTTTGAATTATATTGTTTTATTGAGTTAGGCTCTAAAATATGCACACATCGCCCGTCGCTCTCATTTTTAGGTGAGATAAGTCGTAACATAGTAAGCGTATTGGAAAATGTGCTTAGAATGGGCAAAGTTGAGCTTGTTAGTTTAGCTATTCGTTTACACCGAGGAGGTTTCTGTGCGATTCAGATTACTTTGAAAAATTAAGGAAATTATTACTATGTAATTTAAAGGTATTTATTTTTAATAAGTAAAATAATATAAAAGTTATGTTAGTTTGGTATATTTTTATTAATTAAATTGTTTTGAGTAATAGTGTATGAAGTACTGTGTGGGAACATTTAAATATTTGAAAATTATTTTTTATAGAGAAAGCTTGTGGGGCTGTACCTTTTGTATCAGGGGATATTGAAGATTTAAATAATATTGTTTTGTCCCGAAATAAATTAAGAGTTAAAATGAGTATGCGGAGTGTAGGTTGCAGCCTGCTTTTTAATGTCATTTTGGTAATGAGAAGTTAGTCGGTTTTTGTGATATCTGGTTGAGTGGGAATTGCATTTAATGCAGTAATCATAAATATAATATATATATTTTAGTTATTTATTTTTTGATTAATTAGAATCGGGGGGGATTTGCTCTTGATTAAGTATTTTTTCATAATTTGGTAATAGGTTATTTTATTGTTGTGGGCTTAGAAGTAGCTATCAATTGTGATTTTGTTATAATTTGTTTAATAGTTTTATAATATTTTATTATTAGTTTGAGTTAATTGTTACTGCTCTGTTGTTATTAATTTTTTAGGTAGGAAATTATGATATTATTAGTATATGTTTTAGGTTGAGTTAGAGGAACTCGGCAAATGTATTTCTCACCTGTTTATCAAAAACATGGCCTTTTGATAAAAATATAAGGTCTGGTCTGCCCAATGAATTGTTGTTTTGAATGGCCGCGGTATTTTGACCGTGCAAAGGTAGCATAATCATTAGTCTTTTAATTGTTGGCTTGTATGAATGGCTGGATGAGGAAGTGACTGTCTTTTTTTAATATAGTGGAATTTTACTTTTGAGTGAAAAGGCTTAAATGATTAGGGGGACGATAAGACCCTATAGATCTTTATATATAAATTTATGTTTATAATTTGGTATTTATTTTTATACTTAAATTTATATATTTGACTGGGGCGGTCGGGAGATATAAACTTTCTTTATATTATTTCATTTATGGGTGTTGTTTATTTGATCCATTTTTTGTGATTACAAGATTAAGTTACCTTAGGGATAACAGCGTAATCTCTTTTGAGAGTTCTTATCGACAGGGGGGGTTGCGACCTCGATGTTGGATTAAGATTTACTTAGGTGTAGGTGCTTAAGGGAAATGTCTGTTCGACCTTTAAATTCTTACATGATCTGAGTTCAGATCGGCGTGAGCAAGATCGGTTTCTATCTTTCTAATGATTTGAATGTCTTAGTACGAAAGGACCAGGCATTTGTAATATTTTATTTATATTAAAATAATAACTATTTTGGCAGATAAATGCATTAGATTTAGGATCTAAAAATGAAGTGAGTTCTTCATGTAGTAGTGTATATTAATTTTTGGTTGGGGCTTTTTTCTTATATTATTTTAATTATTGGGGTTTTGATTGGTGTGGCTTTTTTGACTTTGCTTGAGCGTAGGGTGCTAGGATATATTCAGATTCGTAGGGGCCCCAATAAGGTAGGGTTCTGTGGTGTTCTTCAGCCATTTGCTGATGCTATTAGGCTTTTTTCTAAGGAACAAAGATTTCCTACGATGTCTAATTATTATCCTTACTATTTGGCTCCTATTTTTAGTTTAATATTATCTTTATTGGTTTGACTGTGTGTTCCTATTGTTAGAGTGATTATTACTTTTTCTTTGGGACTTTTATTTTTTTGTGTTGTACTAGTATGGGCGTTAATAGTGTTATGGGTGCTGGGTGATCCTCTAACTCTAACTATGCGTTACTTGGGGGGCTACGGGCTGTTGCTCAGACTATTTCTTATGAGGTAAGTCTTGCTTTAATTTTATTATCTTTTGTTTTTTTGAGAGGTAGTTATAAGTTTTCTGATTTTAACCTTTATCAGGGGGATATATGATTTTTGTTTATTAGTTTTCCGTTATCTTTGGCTTGATTGGCTTCTTGTTTAGCTGAGACGAATCGGACTCCCTTTGATTTTGCTGAGGGGGAGTCTGAGCTTGTTTCTGGGTTTAACGTTGAATATAGCGGGGGTGGGTTTGCTCTTATTTTTATGTCGGAGTATGCTAGAATTTTGTTTATAAGAGTTTTATTTAGTATCATTTTTCTAGGTTGTGATGTTTTTTCTTATTTATTTCCACCTCCATCCTCTCTCACAGAACTTCCGATGCCCTGCACGAGGAATGGTGTAATATTCCACTTGCTACCATTCACGACCTCTATGCCTCCATCCCACGTCGCATCAAGGCTGTTCTGAAGGGGAAAGGTGGCCCGACACCATATTAATCTGGTAAGTTGCACTTTCGTTCAGGTGTTTCCATTATTCTGATAAGCATCTGTACATATGAGTTGAGAGAAGCTATAAACGAAAAGCACTCCCGTTGTCGCCAGTCACCCTCCAGTTTAGAGAAATGAAGAATTTTCTAAAATATCGCGATATTAGCCACAAATGGTACGTCTGAGCACTGCGACAGGATGGAATGGCCGGCAAGAGCACAGTTCGTTCCTGGTGAGAAGAACGTACTCCGTGATCCACTTGTGTCCCCAGAGAAAGTGCCTTTGTCCACTACACGTAAACCTTGGTTTAAGGAGGCAATTTATTGTGACCCTACCCACCGACAGTGCTGCGTTTCATTACCTGCAGATCAAATTTCCAAAGAAGAGTGAGGCAAAACTGCGATCCGGCATATTTGACGGGCCTAAAATTTGATCCCTGATTCAGGACCAGCATTTCACTGCAACAATGCGTGATCAGCAAAAAGAAGTTTGGCTCGCCTTGCAAAAATTAGCGGAAAATGTTCTGGGGAACGATAAGGAAATTGTGAAAGGCATGCTTTGCATCTTTAGAAGATTAGGTTGTAGAATGAGCGTTAAAGTGCATTTCCTCTACAGCCATATCTCTCACTTCCCCGACAATCTTGAAAAATTTAGCAAGGAACACGGTGAACGCTTTCACCAAGGCATTAAGACAATGGAATCGCGATACCAACGGTACTGGAATGCTTCATGCTAGCTGACTATTGTTGGTGCTTAAAGAGAGATTCAACTGCTGATCATCGCAGAGCCTCGAAGCGTCGCCAAGTTTCGTGTACTCAAGACCAGGCGTTTTTGTACTGAACAAAAACAGTGGAGCCATTGTTACTTTCCTGTATGGACAATGTTATAATACACAGAATTAGCAAAACTTATGGGATAGCAGGTCACTGATTAGCGGGTGGACACCACGTGTGTTCCACGCTCACTGCAGGGCTCCGCGACGGCTCCAGTTGTGTTTGAGACCTTATAGGAATTGCCTGTGTGAGTGATTCATGTGAAATCCAACGTCGTCGTGAGTTGACGACATTCGAACGGGGCAAGGTGGTGGGTACAGGATGCATGTAAAGTTTGATATCGGCGATGGTGCAGGAATTCGGCCTCACACGTTCAACCTTCTCCAGGGTGTACCGAGAATGGTTGGATGAATTCGCCACAGTCCACAACAGACAGCATACCGGGCGTCCAGCCGCCTTCAGTGACCGAGAATGGCGACATCTGAGACGAATGGTCAACAGAGACAGGAGGGCGATATTGCTAGAAATTACGGCCCAATTCAACACCGGCCGCGCTAGAAACATCTCCCAGTGGACAATCTGTCGGAACATACATGCCCTCGGGTATGGGAGCTGTCGTCCTACACGGGTGCCATTACTAACACCGCGTCATCGGACATTCCGGCTTGCATTTTCCACCAATCACCTCGGATGGACACAGCAACAGTGGCGTAACGTCAGCTGGTCGAAGAATCACTGTATCAACTTTACCATGCCGATGGTTGGTACCGTGTGTGGCGCATATCTCATGAAACGATGGATCCCGCATGCCAAGAGGTCGTGGTCCAGGGCGGTGGGGTATCAGCCATGATCTGGAGGGCGTTTTCCTGGTATGGGACTGGCCCTCTCGTTGTTCTGGAAGACACGTTGAATGATCCAATGAGCTGCTCGGAGACCATCTCCGCCCGATTTTGGCCTTTCAACACCCTGACGACCTTGCAGTCTTTCAAGATGACAATGCGCCGCCATATCGTTCCAATGTCGTCCGAGAATGGTTCAAAGAGCATGATGTGGTGGTTCAACAACTAAGCTAGCCACCCCGGATCCCTGATATTAACTCCAAGGAGCATATCTGGGATAGGCTACCGTTAAACTCAGGCTCCGTGCACTGGATCCACCACCCACGAACAGACAGCAATTGGTTTCGCTCTGCAGACCGTTTGGTGTCAACTGCCTCCGAAATTGTACCAGGGACTTGCAGACTCACTTCCACGCCGTATCGCTTCGCCAGAGGGGGCCGACCAGATATTAGGTCTCATGAGTTTTGCTAACTCACTGTACTGTATTACTCGTGTAGCAAGGAATATGTAAAGTGCTTTTTCTACATTATAACAAAGGTAGAGCCTGTATTTTATCATGTGGAGACTATCATGTATTTTGTTTGCTATGCATATAGTAAAATTTCCACATTTTGCATAAAATTTTATTTTTGATTTTACATAAAACCTGACGTGATACAGAAAAATGTTTTTCAAATCTGTGATCAGCATGTTCGAATTGACAAAGAACAGGTGGTTTCGTTTCTGATGCAGAAAAAAGTAAAAAAACACGTATCAGTGTAATAGATCAAATGTATTTTTGACAAATTTGGCGTACGGGAAATAAAATCAGGAGAGGATTCACTTGCAATATTTTAGCAGAAAGTGGGGTCAATTCAGTTTCTAGGAATGTATTGCTTGGTTGCATTCAATAAAATAAATATTCACAGGCGTTACAGACCGAAAGTTCCTGGGCCTGCCCCAGCGCCGTCTGTCCGCGGTTGGTAGAACTGCGTCCGCCTGAGTGACGGCCATGGGGTCTGCACTGCGCGTCACCTCGACCACGTAAGGCGTATCAGGGGTTTTCTAGATCAAGTGGTCGTCGCGTCTTTATTTACGATACTCCCCAGTTTGCGTCACGACCCTGGGTGGACGCCGAAAAGTGGCGTGCTCCAGCCGGGAATTAAACCCGAGACCACGCGGACATGAGTCCAACGCTCTAACCACTAGACTATGGAGCCTCTCAGTTGCATTTAATGTTTGTTAAAAAATAGTTTTATAAACCATGACATTTAAGAACTACCGAAGATAAATTAGCTCAATTTCTAATTATATATGGTAGATCTCACATTGCCAAAGATTTTAGCGAAGATTCTTCTAGAATATAAAACGGATTATTCGTCCGTATGAATTGATAAACTGAAGAACATATTAGCTTTCTAAGAGGAGAGAGAAAAGAAACGATTGGTTTGATAGGGTCAATAGGTATGAGGTGCATAGGGAAAGGTAATGATGTGTAAAAGGTATTTGTTGATTTCCAAGGTAACAGTTGTGAAGTGGAAAGACGTATTAGGAATCTTTCTTTGGATCTGAGATTAAGAGCATAATACGAGTTGACAGGACGATCTTCAATATATAGAGAAATTGCATCTCTTGTCCACTTTATTGCTGTTACTGCCCATACAATTCATTTTATTTTATCTTGTCCACTTTATTTATATATGTATCTAGAAGGAATTGTAAAAAGATTTTCAAACGATCTTACATTGTAAAGAAATCTTAAATACTAAATGATCATTCATTTTTTAATTTCCTCTAGCTTATTCATCTCTTGTTTCTTTACTCTTCACAACAACATACCATTCCTTGAAACATGACAGGGGATTAACAGATTAAAGTAGAAAAAACAAACTTATCATCTGTGGATAATATGGTTCATCTTACTAACAGTAAGAATCAAACGCCAATTAACAGATGTTAGAAGATGTAACAAGAAGTTACGAGAAATACATTGCGATTCAAAAGTCCCCGAACTCTAATCTGAAAAGATCACAGTTTGATGTTACCTCTGATTTATTTTGGTTTATGTGAACATCAAATAGTAATTAAATCATATGACTACCAACAAGTAAAAACTAAAATGTACAAAGGAGTACCTTTACAAAAGATGCTGTTAATATGCACCATTTTGTTTAAAAAAAAATTATACTTCCACACATGTTTCTAGCCATTTTGTCTAAAGTAAAGTGTTAACTAGCTATTAACTCTATGCACGACTGTTGTGATGTTCTGCAGACATTCAGGGTCTTTTCCTTGTTGCGGCACACTTTGCCCTTTAGGTAGCAGCCCACAGAAAAAACAAGTGGAGACAAATCTGATTTTATAAACGAGATGGCCACAAGTTTGTCCAAATCAACCGGTCTTCGAAAAACTTACAGAGCATCGTTATGGCAAGTGGCAGTGTCTTGTTGTAACGTTCGGCTTTCTTGTTCCAATTATGTTCAGGAAGATGGACACCCTATAGAAAATTACGTGTCAACACGTACGGTCGCATGAGAGGTTAGAGCTCTTGCTTTCTGTGCGCGTGGTCACTGGTTCAAATCCCGTTGGGGTCAGTTGAACGCAGTGGTTCGGAGCCCACTTTACCAAAAATTGCAGGTGCTTAAAAACTCACCAGTTCCTTTAGGACGTTAATAACAATTAACTCACTAACGTACGGTCGCCCGCGTCTACGCCTTTGCTGAACACTTCTCGATGCGCGAAATCTTTCCACTAAATCATAGTATTGTTTCTCCTGGTGTACAAACATCGGGGAAACCTCTAATTAAAAATTTTGATGCACCATTTGTAAGACTTCACCGTGGAATACGCTTCTAACACAGCAACTCTCAGTTCTTAAGTGAGACGCATGGTGCATTGATTGTTATTTTTAACCTGTTTTGATCATTGTGTACGCTCTTCCGCGAAGTAATCCGCATGTTCGCTTCACCGAAGGTCAAACACATTTACTCTAAACAACGAAACCCACAAACACTCACTAGTGTTAGCGTACATAATACAACAAAGTCTCGTTTATCCGACCTTCGATTAACTGACATTCCGTATTATCCGACATACCGCAAAAAAGCATCAATCGACAACAAGAACTGTAAGTTTTGAACGTAATCTATTTTTTGTTGTTCCCGACACTATCGCGGGGCGCGCCCGTCTACACTATGATTCATGTGTCTGTCATTCAGTGCATTCAGGATGATGATCCGTATGAAATAATTGATTAAGAAATTATTTTTCAATCATTTTTTCCTGATTTATTGTAAAACATGATTATTAGGTTCGTAATGTGTCTTAACACCTCCCTATTATACGACATTTGCGCTTATTCGACATTCTGCCGGCCCGTTTATGTCGGATAAGCGAGACTCTACTGTATTTTAAATAGAAGTTCGAGTTCTTTAGAAACGCACTGTACAATGATGATGAAATAAATAAATGACATGTAAAGGGTCATATAAAAAGTCTCCACGGTTTTTTTTACATTTTTGAA
>JAGDQP010049792.1:0-10337 GCA_022664845.1 Lepisma saccharinum | reverse complement strand
TATGAGAAGGTCAGCCATTTTGTGTCTAGCAAAAATTCAGAAAGTCAGCCATTTTGTGTCTATCAAAAATTTTGAAAGGGGTTCCACACTACACCCACCTAAAATAAAAATGGTGTTAGGTTTCCTGTTTTGGTGTTTGAAATGCGACTTGCTTAAGTTTTTTATTAATATAATAACTGTTATTATCATTATTTGCTACATACCACAAGAAATCATGAATATCTTTCCAGAAACCAGGATGATGTTTTCTGTTAAAGAAAAGAAAATTCCAACCCTTGCTCGCGCACTCACACACTCGCAGAATAACACACCGTCCACTCTAAGTCAGTTGGGTGGCATATCTTCTAGCCTTAGAGAAACATTGTGTATAATAAAGTCATGTAAAAATTATATTGGCCATGATAGTACAATCACTAACTAAAGTAAATGGAGGTGGAGTTATAAGAAATAGTAGCTTTTTCCTCCAGAAGAATTGTTGTACTGTACGCCTAATAGTGAGACAATCAACATAACAGTACAAATATGCGCGAACACATGGAGTGCCAGGATATTCCTCCATTTGGAGGAAGAAATACTTAATAGATGAGCATTACTTAGAGAACCACGAAAGAATTGACAGAAATCCCTTTTGAGTCTTCTTCAAACACACACACACAGAGAGAGAGAGAGAGAGAGAAAGCATGGAAGAAGACGGGGAAAGAGCGAAAGAACAGAGCAGAAAAAACAAGGAAAGAGAGAAAGATAAATGGCACAAGACATAGAAATAAATGACATTTTAGCCCTTATGAATACACAGTCTGTGTCTCTCTCCCCCTGCCCCCCCTCTCTCTGTCTTGCGGTTTTCTTCTCCCTGTGCGGGATAAATCTCTTTCAGTAGCAATCGCAAACATCATTTACAGTGCTTAATTCCTTGAACGAAATAATTTGACATCATAACGTGGATTCGAGCGCGTGACCTTGAGAATAAAGGTCTGACACGCTGACCACTTAGCTACACAGACCATATTAAATGAGTTGTTAAATCAGCCATTAAACTCTGTACTATAAAGATAAGCAAGAAAGGTTTGTCCCTTTTTCACCCACCACCTTCGAACATCGATATGTCACCTAAGTCACCTAAGTCACCTGGAAGATAAAAAATAGTCCCCATCAGCATCCAAGACCTTGGGCCAACGTTCTGGAAGGCCATGGATTCCATCACGGTAGAACTTGGTGGGCAGTGAAGCCAAGAAAGTGTCAAGTGCATTTTGCACTTCTACTAGGGATTTGTACTTGCGTCCTCTAAGGTGATTGTCCAAGGAATGGAACAGGTGAAAATCGGACTGTGCAATGTCCGGGGAGTATGGTGGTTGCAATAGTGTTTCCCATCCAAGGCGTAGAATGGTGTCCCGGGTCATCCTAGCCACGTGGGGCTTAGCGTTGTCCTGTAACAGGAGGATCCCTTTGCGATTCAGAAATGCTGGCTCCAGAGTTTTGAGCTTTTCTTAAACATGGCTCAACTGCTGACAGTACGCAGTTGGATTCATGCTCTGATCAGCTAGTAGCAGTTCCCGATGCACGATGCCGCGAACAGTCCACCAAACACACAGGATGACCTTCTTCTGGTGCAGTGCTGGTTTCGGCTGTTTTGGAACCGGTTCATGGGATGCTAACCAATGACGACGGCGCCGTGGAGTTTCGTACAGGACCCACTTCTCATCACATGTCAATACCCTGTCCAGAAATGTCTCCTTCCTCAGACGAGATAGCAAAGAAACACAGGTGTCTGCTCGCGTTGCCTTCTGGCCCGGAGCCAAATTATGTAGGACCCATCGACTTGTAGTGCTTCCCAAGTTGATGGAGGTGCTGCCGAATGGTTTCTCCACTCACACTTAATTGTAGTCCCAGTTCCTCACATGTCTGGCCACTGTTCGCCTCAATTTCTGCCTGAAGATCTTCATTTGGTACCTGTGTTGGTCTTCCTGCACGTGGTGCGTCTTCGAGTGTTTTGTCACCGTCCTTGAACTTGGTAAACCACCGCTGCACTGTCCGCGTAGTCACGACACCCTCACCAAAGACCTGGCATATGTTGCGCCCCGCTGCAGATGCGTTTGACCACAGTATCTTGGCTATACCCACACCAGCAACTGACCTTCGCCTGATCTCCATTCGCATTCAACTCACAGTGTGAGAGCCAATTGAACACATACCTCCACAAAAAGCGACAAAACTTTCTTGGTTCTATTTATATCAGCGGTTTATTTATATACATCCTAGCTCCACTTTCCCATGGTCACTAAGTTAAGATAATGTACGAAACATGCAAAAAAGTAATTATTAATAATAAATATGAACACATAAACAAATATTTTGAAAGAAAAGAAGAAGAAAAAATCTTTCTTCCAGGCCAAGAATCGAACCAGGTTTTCTTTTTTATTTAGTAGCCCAACGTCGTACCAATATGCTAAATTGGCAAATGCAAATTAGTAGCCTGTCAGTGTTCTTTTACGGCTAAGGAGGTTTTTTTTTCACTTCCGCAACAGTCTCTAGACGCAAGTAGGAAGACAGGTATCTGGTTGTTCATTGTCCTCCTACCAGCCAATCCGATACGGTTTTCACAAAGTGAACTTTTCAATTAACAACATTCGCTGATTCCCTTTCACCCTCGTTCCTACTAATCTATGGAATTACGACTAGCGACAGGAAGAGCACACGAGGCTCAGCCATTCTCGCGCATGAACATTACTCCTTAACCGTAAATATTACTTCCAAGGCAATACTTCCAGTTGTTAACTTAGAGTGTTGGTAGCATGTCGGAAACCTAATGCAAGGTATCTTGGTTCGAATCCTGCGGTAGTGTTTTGTTTGATTTTTTCTTAATGAATATATATATATATATATAAACGCATTAGGAAATTTAATAAAAGTAGTGAACAAACGCATTTGGAAGTTAGGAAAGTCAGGTACGGTATTTTTTATTGCACACTCGATTAACTCGTGTTTTCACAATGTGCTGTTCCTGTTGCTACTCACAAGTAATCGTTGGTATTTATGTTTGTGTGTATGTGTGTGTATTCAAGGCCTGTGTAAATTAATTTGATGTATTGAAATGAACGCTAATAGAATTCTAATAATATATTATCATACTTATTTATAGTAAGCAGACATTAATCCTTAATCAATCTCCTGAATGTAGAAAGCAAGTGTTACTCCCTTTTTGCTATGACACATTAAAATTTAATTCAATCTAAATTTGAAATACACGAAATGTAAGTAGTGAAACAGAGTAGTAGACAGACATACATACATGCAACCTAACCCCCGTGGATACATTGACATAGGCACGTAAAAATATGCTTTTAATCTGTATTTCCATTTTTCAAGTTTCATACGAAATGCAGGCGAATCACAAGCTACATAATGTAGGGTGCAGGAAAAATTGCTGCGGGAGGGGGGTCACCAAAATATTTTACTTCCTTCTTTACACATAGTTCTCCCTATAAGTGAGTGCTACCTTATAATTAAGGGATCTTGTGGACGGGTTTACTTAAATAATTTTACAAAGGGCAAGAACAATAATTATAACTATTTAACAAAGGGCTCCGAGCGCGAGTCTATGCGAGCTCTCTCCAACACACCCCTGATCGTGGGTTTTGTTCTTGCTTAGATACAAGTTGTTCAGAGTCAACATTAAATTGTAGATAATATTCTTAGAACCTTAACTGAATCTGATGGAAGGCAATGGGAAACCACCATCAGTTCACTTTGCCCGAGGACCTTCGGGTCAGGATCTGCTTTCGGACAGAATACCGATCATAATCAGGTGAAACACACAAATTACTTTTATGAGAGTCGAAGAGAATTTTACGGGGGTCAGATCCCATAGTGTCTCCATGACTTCTTCATGTATAGAAACATTGTTCGTAGTTTGGTTTTCAACAACTTAATGCGGCAGAATTTCATTTTCAAAGATAAAGAAATTGTGCCTTCGCTCCATACTAAAATTTCGCACATGAAAACATCCATCAGCATCAGCTTCGAAAGCAAAAGAAATGTCAGATACTTGTTCCAGCCAATTGGTTGCAGTATATTATACATTTCATTCAATGCACTGTCTAAAGAAGTCTTTCGAATTTCAAACACAGAAACTCATGTTGCCATTTTGGTAAGCTATTTTGACTTCATAAAATGCCCGCTTAAAGGATACTGTGTTAAGGCCGCTTTAGACGACAGCATTTATGCTACGATGAATCTTACGATTAGCAGTCGTGCCAGAGTGTGAAAGCAAGAACGCTACAATAGGGCAAGATGCTATGCTATAAATCCATAACTTCTTTACTTTTTAATCTGGCACACTGCTTTCGCTAAGATTCATCGTACGAGGAATTGGATCGTCTAAAGCGGCCTTTACTGTCTAAAGATAAATCCTAAAATATGATTATTAGACCCTATCATTATTGCTCATGAAATTTTCTGAAAACCTAATGATCCAATAAAAATTACTCTCCCGACGAAACCCGTTACAAATCTGAGTGGGTGAACAAAATTTCTGAGTATGCACCCTCAGCAGTGATTCTGCCAGACCCTTTTCCTGTGGGGGTGTCACCTCCAAATCCTCGAGAACGACCACCAACGTTAAAAATTTTGCTATCAATAATCGATAGAAACCGTGCAAAATTTCACTTACACCCTCCCAACTTTGACTTTCCACCCCCACAAACTGAACATCCTGGCGGAATCCCTGAGAAGGAAACCCTGGCTATGGGCCTGATTCACTGGACCACAGGGACCACACTGGATCTGTGTGTTTATTTTTCCTTTCGGTAGTTACATTTCACATCATTTGATCAGATTTTCCGCACCCCAATCCGGGACACCGAATCGGAAAGTCATATTGGACATCCTGAAATAAAGTATTTTCAGGAACCCGAATTTACTGTTACTTTACTTTTACTCTCCAACAAAAGATGGCAACAATATCTCCGTATATACATAACGATAAAAATACATTGTACATATACGGAGATAGTGCTGCCATATTTTGTTGGAGATCTTGGCTTTACACTGACCTTAAGAAGTAAAAATATAATTTCCGTACGAACGATTAAGTATTCCAGTAGAATATGCCAGACATCTTTACAATTTCAAACCAGTTTCTCGCCTACGCTATTGGATCTATCAGGCTGTGGTGCTTGCAGAGAGGTGGTAGAGGGGTGGGGTATATCCTGAACTATGGAGGCCGTATATGTAATAATGGAGAAGATATGTATTAATCAATTAATTACTTTTTTAAAATCTTTATTTTAAGTTGTCCTCTGCGATTTTGTTATTTGTTGGCCGGCTCGTAATCGAAGATAGGACCCGTCGCCGTCACCGCGAAAACTCGGTATCGCGGAAAAGTGTGGAAAACATCATATTAGGTTACATTTAATGTAGTATATGGATTTTTTTGAGGACTTTGATTTATTTTTCGGATGGGTTACATTATTTTATTTTGACGGAGAATGCATTCACCGTCATCGCGAAGTACACAGTTGATATGTCTTACACATAGAAGATCCTTTGCTCAACTAATTTTTCTGCTATATCTTTCGATGTTTGGCACATGCGCAGAGTTTCTTTGAAACGAGGCGACGCGTAGTTTTTCTTTGTATTGCATCTACGATGCTTGAGAGGAGGGGGAATAAGTTGTATCGCAGCTGTGCTGCTGAGGAGAAGGGAACTTGACGCTCGGATCATGTATAGACATGCTGCGGCATTTCCAAGAATTTGACTGTGCAGGTGTTCGTTTATTTTTGTTCTATCCCACCTACGGTGGTCGGGGAGGGGAAACGAGTGGTATCGCAGCTATACTGCTCTAGAGGAGGTTTCTCTTTATGTCTGGCGTTTGATTGACGTGGCGCCAATTGATTGACATTTTTGTTTTCTTTAACAAAGTCGACGCGAAGCAAGAGATAAATATTCTTTGGTGCTCTAGAGGGGAGAAATATTCCTTGATGCTTGGAGCGTGTTATGACAAGTTATTTTTATACAATGCGGTCATTTAAGTTGCATTAAGTTTTAAGGTCATTAAGTTTTCTTTGTAGTTTTGCATTTCCGCTAATGCTCACTGGAATTTTACTATGCAGCTAGTTACAAAACCAGTCGAATCTTGTTAGTTATAAAATAGGTCATGACGTGTAAAGTCATTTACTTTCAAATTGTGTGTGCACAGTTGTGCTGTGACACTAGTAAAGGTATCATGCATTTTTGCGAAGATCGAAGTGCGGATGAAGGCGATGGACCGTTGGAGGAGAATGATCCCTGTATTTACCGCAGTGCATCTACCTCTAATTTCAGGATTCAGTTAAGAACTTATCGTTGATTTCTATAATGATTAATCGAGCGGCCGTGGCTCAATGACTTGGCGTTCTGGGGGGGATCCTGGGTTCGATCCCAGCGGACTACCATCCTAAGGTTTTAAAGGGGATTTTCCTCAGTCATTCCAGGTAAATGCTGGGATGGCACCTACAAAATAGGCCCTGGCCGTGTACCTTCCAAGATCCTCTCCCCACCGTATCCCGGCCTGAGTATAAGTTGCCTAAAGACCTAAAAATTAAACGCAAATTCAATTTACTAATGATCCAGCAGCACTCCCGTGGATTAATCAGAACATCGAGCTAATAACGCCGAGTGCGGAAAGTTTCCACGTTCGAACCCCACAGCATACGATAGAAAAATTACGGTTGGAAAGTTAATATATCATGATGAAAGCAACGGACAAAATGCAGGTAGATCTGTATACAAATAGACAGCAACGTTGCTCTGTTTTAGTCACTGAATCACTTTCTTTATCGTCTTTTTTTAACATGTTTCCTCTCAACCATTATTGTATGTCGAATAAACCGTTGAACAGGGGGACATTTTGCTATAATTACAACGTAAAAATTACGTTTCACGTATTTTCAACGAATGTATGCTACTCGCGAACGGCTTCAGTGTTGTACTTATAGTGTGATAACTGTGCAGCTTAGCTGTGCTATCGTCAGTAAGCTGTCCATATTTGAAGGGGTCGGGTGGAGATAGTGCCAAGCCACATTTTATCACCTTTAGAAAATCCACTTTGAAAGTTTAGAGCAATCCTCAAATCGCGCTTTGTTATCGGAGTCCGTTTGAAATTTGTTATCTGGTAAATTCTAAACCTAGTAACCATATTAGTGTGTCTACTTGATATTATGTACCTACATATTTTTATATTTATTTTAGAGGTGTTGAAAAAATGTTGCTTGGCACTTCATTGACCCAGAACTTAAGTGTTATTCCTGAGATTTGACACTAACATTGGCCACAAATTAATATATTTTTAGAGTAAAATAAAATTAATATGTACTTATAAAGTATTTTTATTATTTCCAGTAACGTACATACAAACAGCATTTTTACCTAAAAAATAATATAAATGTTTCTTAATAATATAAACGTTTCTTAATCATATTAACGTTTCTTAGTAATGAACCCGTACTTTAAAAAATGTATGTTATATCTACGTAACATACTTGCATGAAAAAATATTACACAAGAAACATAATTGGTTCCACTAAAAAGAGAAAGAACTTGCCAAAATTGAACCACATGTAGCTATTATTACATCTCTAATACATTATTACTGAATAGATAAACCAATTTGCCACTACCAGTCACATAATAAGACAAGTAATTATTAAAATATTGCCTTTTTCATATCAACCTAATCTAAACAATCGATCTCCTCTTCGAAAGAATCATTTTCAGTAACCAGGTTCTTGTAAAAAGAATGATAGAAAGTGGAATGTAGTCTAAGCGTTTCCTCAAGCTATCCGATTTCGACTTCTTAATTTTTAAAAATTCCTTGTATTTGACTGAATTGTTGGGGAAATCCACTGGATATCCTTTCTTCCTGAACGGGTACTCGTCAAACAGCGTTCAGCGCATGTTTTACGAAAATGATCCATTTTCTTTGCGTTTCAATACACTGCCAAGCCACAGCTCTGATAACAAAAAATAATTAGCAACACAATGCCAAGCAACAAAACAGTTTTTTCTGCACTTTCTTACAAGAAATTTGTGTTCCTATAGAAACAAGCTACAATAAGTCGAATTATGTTTGTCTTGTTAAATACATGGGTAAAAAAAACAATTTAATATCGACTCAAGGACACTTAATACCAACCAACACAAAACATAAGATATTTTACTGGAGAATATAGTGCCAAGCCACACTTACTTTCTCATCATTTTCTGTACTTGAAGACGCACAATTTCAGGTCCTGAATATACTCGGGAACTTCATCTGAACATTTTAATGTCGGATATATCCTCCTGGAACACATAACAAAGCTCCCTCTTACGTAGCGACATGTTGCATCATGTGATCAAATGTTGCTCAACATTATTTTCCACCAACATGAAGTGACAAGTCAAATATACAATTCCATGGAAGTTATTCCCCCCCCCAATCTGTTGAAGGAATAAACAACTACTACAAGTTAAATTGTAAGTCGGCACAATTTCTACTCAAAGAAGTAGCCAACTCATTTCATTTACCAAAATTTGGCTTGGCACTATCTCCACCCAACCCCTTCATTGACCGGCAAGTCGTTGGTAATCCGTCGGGATATAGTTGCTTTGTCCGCATGTGGTCAGGAAATCGTCCGAAATCGTCGCCACTAGAGTAGAAATAGTACACACTTTAGGGGTATCACGAGGTTTGTAACGTCACAGCCAATATCAATTGAACTATAAATATCATGTTATCTGTTGACGTACTGATATCTCCTTATCTGTTGATTTTTCTTATCTGTTGACCTTTGATATTTCTTGACCTTTGGATATGATTCATACAGATTGAGAAAGAGGTGCTTGTTTATTTGTGAACAGTAAAAAAGTTATTTGTATTGAACAAAAATATGATACTTGATGAGCATTGGATGGAAAATGTTCAATTTTACCTTATATTTTTGGTCAAACCTGATATGGAGGAAACAGAGTGATTTCTTTTTTCCTTCAAAGTTTTAAACAGAATGAAGAAATGAAGTATATTTCGTTTTGAAAAAGAATTATTGGGTTATTGATTTATGATATCTGTTATAGTTTAGTATTTGCTGACCTTTGAATTATTTGCTGATCCTTCTTATCTTTTAACTTGGTGAAATCATGTTATTTATTCTGGTTTAATATTTGCTGAATTCTATTTACATTTTCTTATGTTTTCTAAGGTCAAAGATGAACACTTTATCTGTTTGCAGATTAAACAAAGATATTATTCCTTAAAAGCCACTAACTTTTCATAATTTTAATTTGTCTTCAATTTTACAAGAACCGATGCCCCGTGCATCATTTGCCAGCTCCGTGGTCTACTGGCAATAGCTAAAATAAATGTTCCATAATATCTTGAAAACTACTTGACCGATTTTTAATCAAACTTTCAGGTTACCTTTGCCCAGTCATAAAATAAAGTGATACAAAATTTTAATCTTCCGTGTTCTAATCGCAACGGTCAAAATAAATGTTCTACAATATTTTCAAAACTATTTGACTGATTTTCATCGAACTATTAACTTGCTTTCCTAATCATCACATAATTTAACAAAATTTTCGTCTCCTGTAGTCTAATGTCCATGTTTAAAATAAATGTTCTACAATATCTTCAAAACTATTTTAGCGATTTTCATCAAACTTTTAACTTACCTGACCCAGTCAACAAATAATGCGACACAGAATTTTCATCTCCCGTGGGTTACAAGAAATGGTCAAAATAGCTGCTCCACAATATCTTTAAATTTATTTGACCAATTGCCATTAAGTTCTCAGGTTATTTTCCCAAGTCGTAAAATAAAGTGACACAAAATTTTCATCTCCTGTAGTCTAGTGGCAGCGACCAAAATAAATGTTCTACAATCTCTTCAAAATTATTGGACTGATTTTTATCAAACATTAAACTTATCTCCCCAGTTATCAAAGAATACCACATAAAATTTTAATCTCCCGCGGTCTACTGATTACGGTCAAAATAAATGTTTCACAGTATTATTAAAATTATCTGACAGATTTTCATCCAACGTTTAACATAGATTCTCCACTCATCAACAAAGTGGAACAAAATTTTCATCTCCACTCATGGTCTAGTGGCAAAGCTCAAAATAAATGCTCCACAATATTTTTAAAACTATTTGACCCAACTTTCATTAGACTTTCAGGTAATTTTCCACAATCATAAAATAATACGATACAAAATTTTTGTTTCCCGTGGTTTAATGGTAGCGGTCAAAATAAATGTCCCATAATATCTTCAATACTATTTGACCTATTTTTATCAAACTTTCATGCAGGCTGGATGGCTA
>JAGDQP010049790.1:0-14411 GCA_022664845.1 Lepisma saccharinum | reverse complement strand
TGTACTCTTTAAATATACTTTTATTTTATATTTAGCTTAAAATTATAGAAAATAAAATATTACAAGAGAAATAATTAAATATGCACAGCGCCTTTTCATAACATAAAAATATGAATAAATACATACATATATATTTGAATTCGAATTTATTTAGGGTCGATTATCACCCTTCTCTCAGGGCAAGATAGGTTAGATAAAGGATGGGGAAAGTATCGGCCAAGGACTTACTTCAGGTACAATCGTGGGCTGAAATAAGGGTAAACCTTAAAAATCATCGCCGGCCTGGTAGCCGAGCGGTCTTCGATGGTAGTCTATCTGCTAGAAGGTCCCGGGTTCGAGTCCCGGCAGGGGCATTGGTGTGGATTTTAATAGCTAAAGGCGAATCGTGAAGGGCCGAAGTCCAAAGTTACTAGACTGGTCCATATAAAAATAAAGTTTACGAAATATTTTTTTTTAAATCATCATAAAATAATAAGGCAGCAATATACAAAATGGCGCACGAACAAATTGTTCTTATTTGATACCAAATTTTGGTTTCTTCGAAAAATAAATTTCATAATGTATCCATGTTACGTGATATATACATTACAATGAAATTGCCTCTTATAAATTACCACGTTAAAATGCCAAATTGGAGCATTTATAAATATAGGAAGGAAAATAAGGAAACACATTTTCATTTTAATAACTTTTGCTATAGTAATTGACTTCATATACCTTGCGTGACTCCTTTGTTCTCTTGTCCACGCCATCTTTGATTCCGTATCGTAAATTCTGCACGTAAATATCCCAGTTGTACTGTGTACTGGATACACTTTCAGTTGAAGAATATTAAATAACTTTAGCAACTTAGTAGAAGACTTAGTTGGAGAGTACGAAAAGGTAAACATCTTTTAGTTGAGTGAATTAATATTATATATTTGAAGTGCAGACAGATATTTCTTCTGAACCTATTGATCTGTGATTAGAGGTACAGGGGCCGATATCTGGTAGCTCCTCCATGATATGTTACAAAGATTTGCGAAAACGAAGCTATAATGTAAAATTACTAAATACTTTTAAAATGAATTTAATACAAAATAACGAACTAGAAATCGATACAAGATTGTGAAGGTTCGGAGAGTGTTTTAAAAGTTATTTTCGGGGAAACTTGAAGGAAGGTTTTCACATACACATTTTGAGCTTACCGGCAGAGTCCTGAAAAGTAGAGTTTGCTAGAATGTATACAGTGCGTATAGTTTTTTACACAACAAAAGTAGTTTTAAGAGTGCTTAGTTTCACTTGGTACAACAGCCCTTGCTTCAGTCGTGACGTTACGTTAATCGTTTTTGATCGATGTGGAAAGATGTTTGATCTGAGCAAATTTTATGCTATAGTTGAACGTTCGATGTGCATTAATTTTGTTTGCCTTGGAGTTTATACAGTTAGTCAACTCTACATATGTGTGTGTGTGGGGCGGGGGGTTACAAACAGTGAAAGGGTAATTCCTCGGAGTGGAATATGAAGTATGACAAGTAATAAATAGAAGGCTAGAAAAATGCTATTGAGAATCACATCAACCATTTGATCGCAAAGACTCCCCCCACCAAAAAGAAAATAAATCAACTTAAACGTGCAGACAAACTTCGATATTGAATTGTAAATTTTATTTATGATCTTTAGATATCTAAGGCTCCACCTGGGGTAGATGGCGGAAAAGGATTCGGGAAGGCGTCAGACAGCCATATGTTGAAGGTGCCATCCCGGCATCTGCCTAGTATAACGGAGGAACCAACAATGGGAAAGAAACTTTTCAGGTTAATAGACCGCTGGTATCGAACCCACGACCTCCCAAACGCTACATCAACGCTCTACCACTAAGCTACGGCGGTTTCGTAAACAAACAAATCTTAACATTGGGAAGTTGCATGATTAAGGAACAAAGATGTTTCTATTATAAATGAAATTACTTGACAAGATGGGGGAGGGAAGGGAAAATTGAACTTGGTGAATACAGTTCAAAGTTACCTCCGCGCCCTCTCACACTCACACGATACCACAACCAAAGAAGTTAAGGAATAGCTTACCCTCTTATTGAAGAAGATTAACAATACAAAAGAAGTAGAAAGCCATATTTTTGTCGTAGCCTTCTAAAGTACACTGATGTAAAGTATTAATAAAATCACTTAAATCGCCGATAATGCTAATCGAAATGCATTACTTTTGAATTTAAATGACGTTTACGCCATCTGCGTTGGGGTCTTAACGTCGTCAATTATTGTATATGTAATTAAGTGCTAACAAGTAAACCTATGGATGCTTCAAAGCGTTTCTTTTTACCAAACTTGGTAGTGGATTAGGGAGCATCAGGAAACCAGCATTATTAAAAGGGCTTTCGTCCATAAAGACGGACAGTGGCCAGAAGTTTGGCTCTTAGAATCATCTGTAGTGTGATCTAACAAGGAAAATATTTCGGTTCGAACGGGAAATTTGTTATAAGATTTCGTGCATATAACAGTCTGGTAGCCAGCCCATAAGAATTTTACTGAACCTTGCATTTTTGGAGGTAACCAATGTTTTCTTTACGTTTGGTTATGGATTTTTGTATGCAGAATCCAAAAATGCCGGGTGCAACGCTGGTACCTTTGAGCATTTTTTTAATTAAGGAGAAATCTCTACAGAGTATTCGGAAAGTCACTTTTATTTATTAATGTGTTAATTTACAAATTGTTTATTTCTAAAAAGAAAACGTCTTATGATATTTTCTTCAATTTTGGTGTTCTGAATGGGAATATAGCTGCTGCATGTGTAATTGACACAGCTTTTATATGTTTTAAATTTAATTATTAATTGTACAGGGTGTTCCAAAATTCACACCTATTTTTGAATCTTCCTTGAAATATTTATCATGCATAATTGAAATCTCAGGAACATTGCGATGGTAAAAAATAATGGTTTAAATTTAAATTTATGTTGCAAGTACATTGTTCATAGTCATTTATTTAGAAGACGCCAAAAATTTACAGTAAGTTTAAAACAAAAGAACAACAAATATGATGGTTCAAGATACAATTAACATAATTTGTTCAACATTTCTCATGTTAATTTGTATTATTATTCCTCAACTGCCGCCACGTTAAAACTTGCTCAACCACATTTCAAGCATGTTAAAGCATTTACACAACATAGTATACATTTTCCATCACAGGGGCATCTAGTCGAGCAAGATTTTCAGACGAGTAGGAGCATTTGATGAGGTTATGCGCATAATCAGATTTGGAGGTAGCATAACTGGTCTTAACAATCTGGTTGCTTCGTCATGTGTCCACCCGTAACCGCTTGGGTCAAGATTCGGTAGTGGTGGTGATTTGTCTTCACTGAGGCAAATCAACGCTGGTGGGTGAGCGCGCTTTACATTCTGAACATAGGCTTCCGTTGTGGGTGGACGGAGAAAAGTAGTGGAACCGCTGTGTGAGTAGAAACAGTTTTTTCGCCCAAAGGTTAATCTGAAGTTCTGTCATCTATAGACTTAAGGTTTATTTTTATATCATAGTAAACGGTTATAAAGGACGTTTTTCTGTTTTATATCACTGGTCACTTATCCCTGAAAGTCTATTTTAGGCTAATTTATTTTAATACTTACGTAATTGTAGTTGATTTTCCAATATCATAGATGTAAGGCACCTTATCACATCCAGTGAGAGCATTTTCACGAATCTTCTGAGGAATTGCATGTAGTTTAATTGTTGCGCCAATATCTATAACAGTTCTCTACTGACTTATTAAAGTCTCAATATCCAGGCAAAGTTGACATGATGGTAATAAGTCAAGGGAGACGGAATATGTCTGTCTTCAAGTATCACGTTAGTGTGCTTACACAAATCTTGTGTTATAAGGCGAACGACTTGTTGAGTAATTGTAACATATGGTTTCTCATGTGCCTTTTCTAACTAATCCCTACGTGAAATACACCCATGTTCATTGTTGAGGTATATGACCAAAAATGGTTACTACCGATTTGTGATCTGCACTATTTTCTTTCCCAACATTCAGCATTTAAGTGATTAAGAGCTTGATAATATGTTGCTTATTATGCGAATTTTGTAGCATAATATTCACAGAAGGTAAAGGTGTGGATAACGCTGCTAGTATAGTTTCTGCTAGAATCTTTGTAGCTTAATCTTCTGGTGAATGTTTAAAATACTTTAGTGGAAGTAATGGTCAAAGATGATATATACTTTACATTCTGTTAAGAACTGTGAAACAAAACAGTAAATAGCTTATGATCAGAGTTTCTTTACTAAATGAGACACTGTGTGTGCCATGTACTGGCAAATGAACTTTCCAAAGGAAAGCACATCAATCTTTAACCACAGCATCTGGAATGTCAACATTTTCCCTGTACAGTGTACATGACAGTCTCTCCCTCATAACCCATTTTGTGTCGCTAATCCTTTCTCCAGTGTTTTGAAAAAGAGCGGTTGGAATTTATTGATGATCAAGATGGTTGAACAGCTTACGCGACTGTAAATCAAGGACGTGTATACGAGAATGTATGTTATTTTAGTCTTAGGGTGAAGAAAGCGATGATTTGTTTGACTGTGTGTTGGTAGAGTAGATGTGGTTTGGGTTTGAGAATGGAGGCGAAGATGAAAGGTGAGACGTAAATTGATGTAGGATGTTATTTACCACATTGACTGCATTTTGTAATCTGTTGTATGTTGACACAGTTTTATGTGGTATAGTACAGAGCAGTATCCATATTTGGGTTGTTTGGACACTATCTTGTATTGCAGATCTGACAGCTATTACAGCGAAAAGGAATGGGTGTGGTAGTGCGTGAAAGCTTCAATCTGTAGAGTTTCGAACATAGGCTCCTATGTAAGCTATGAATGGTAGGCTGATGGGGTGTTTGTAAAATTTCCTTATATGTTTTTTACTCTCAGGCATAATAGCAAATCTCTCCGATTTAAGTTCTGTCTCTGGTTCAGAATCTGTTCTATGTAGGTCAGCTCCTCGAATTACAACAGCTAGCAATGTTTGACGGCTTGGAGGTGGTAGCATGTTTGTCGTTCTGTTGCCATATAATTGAGGTTGGCTTGCGTGCAGAAAATGTGGTCGCTGTACTTGTTTCTGACAGTTATTCATCAGATGTTTATCAGGAAGTTTAATTATAACGCCGTTTCTGGTGGTACGAATTTTCTCTCGAGGGACATATTCCAGGAGATATTACAGAAGTAGATCAGGTGTTTGTAATTTATTTCCATAATGAGTCATAAGAAATAAATGAATGAGACTTGTTTGATGTTCCTTTGGTTGCAGAATAGGATGCTCTGAATCGGATATTATGTTCATTGCATGATCTTGATTCGTAGTATAGGTGACGGCTACTATTAGCATATAATTACAAATGGTGGTTAATTATCTGTACGAACTTTAGAACTGATCATAATAAGAACGTAAGAAGAACATTCGAAATTTAAATATTATTTTCTCGATATAAAAATGTAAAATTGATGTACGTAAATTAAAATGAAAAAAAAAAGCAAATTTAAAACATCTGCTGGTGTCTAAATATGAAATAATTGGACAAACTTTGGAAGGTGATTCAGTTCAAAGCAAGAAAAAAGTTCATTTGAAGATATTTGTAAACATCCACAGTTTCGGAGCTATAGGTGTTCGAAGTTATGACAGCAGCTTCAGAAATGACATCATATTTTAATAAGCAATGACACAAGCACTGTCGGCTTAGCACATCACAATCAAAGGAGTACCCGATACGTCAATTTAAACAATGTTTGAGATTCATGAATGCAGATTACATGCGATTTGTATGCTTGCCCGATTAAACTATGCTTATTCATGAACAATTGAACTGACGTTGCGAAACTTCCTGTTTCGAAACTATTTCTATGGTGAACATTCCTCAAATGGATGTATTGGGTACTACATTGATTGTGGTTTGCTAAGCCGTAACCGCTTACGTCATTATTTGTGAAGATATGTCGTTATTTGTGACGATGCCGGGAAAACTTTGAGCGCCTGTTGCTCCGAAACTACCCATGTTTCAACATTTTTTAAAATGAACTTTTTTTCTTGTTTTGATATGAATAATCACATCCCGAAGTTTTCCCATTGTTTCAGAGAGATATGTATATGAGGAAATCACTGCTCTCATCTAGCGTGGGAATTGTCAATTCTTGCAAAGTTTAATTGCACGTTGTGATTGGATTTATTTAAATATCATAAATGAACTTCAGAAATAAAATACGAATTAAATACGTAACGAGGTAGTGGTAACACATTTGTTACTAGACAATATCATATATCAAGACGAAAAGAAAAAACACCCTGTAGAAAATGGTCGTCGATAAAAATTGCTCAAGGGAGCCAGTGTTGCACCCGGCATTTTGTACTAAGCACACAAAAAATCCATACGAAAATATAAAAAAAAAAGAACCTTGGTCACCCCAAACTGCAAGGTATTCTGAATCTGCCACCAGACTATAATGTCTGCAAAGTAATTCGACCGTAAAAGGCTGGTTTTGTCTGCTAGAGGGCGTTAAAGTTTGGAGCAAGTGAAAACAGCCTGGGCAGCCGCTGGAACGGCTCCCGCAATTTCGGTTCGAACGGGCATATGGACATAAATGACAGTGCTGGCAAAGACCGTAAAGCCACAATACCGTGTAACAAATAGTTGGGCAGATACAGACCAGTACTTGTCTTCACAAATGGAAGTGAGACTTTTCTACAAAGTGAGTAAGACAGAAGCAAGACTCAAAATAGGCACACATTCTTCAAAATCACACTTTCTGGGCATGGTGTCTATTGCCACTTTATTTTACACTTTTGAAGTTCCTGACAGTTACGGATAAGGACGTACGTACGTTGGAAGGTTGACCTGGTGTGTTTTTCTGTACTGTGTGCCTATTGTGATTCTCCCTTCTATTTTGCTCATTGTCCGGAAAACTCTCACTTACATTTGTGAAAACAAATACTGGCCTATATCAGCCAAACTATAAACTATTGTATTTGTTAAGCAACATTGTGGATTTACAGTCTTTGTCAGCGCCGTCAGGTACGTCCATGTGGATATTTTGAGTAATAAATGCCTGTTCAAACCGAAACTGCGGGAGTCATTGCAGAGGCTGTTCCCGCTTGCTCCAATTCCTGTTCGAACCGAAATACTAATACTTATCTTGTAAATAGAAAAACACGTGATTATTTGCCGGACGGGTGACCGTGTGGTCTGCGGCGGTAGGCCAATGGCTCGAAGGTCCGGGGCTCGAGTCCAGGCAGGGGCATGGGTGAGGATATTAATAGCTAAGGGGCGAATCCTGACAGACCGAAGTCCAAAATTACTTGAATGGCCCATATAAAAAGAAAGTTCACCAAAGTTTTTACATGTTTATTGAAATTTTTTTTTTGAAATAATGGGAAACAAATACACATTAATGGGTATTGGGAAAATGCGATACCTTTTAGAGGGTACGTTTGTCATGGACGCCATCTTAATGTAACATATCAATCTGGGCTAGAATTTTACCAGAATACATTGGTGAAGTCAGTTTTGCTATAAATTTATTTTTGAGAGAGATTATGAGATGCGACATTAATATGCGTAGTGGGTTGGAAAGTCTAAAAAAATTCTGTTATTTTTTAGAAAATGCAAGAATTGAAAACCCAATGCAGAAGTAATGAGTACTTTTTATATCGTTCAGAATACTAATTAAAGTTTATGTCAGTCACGTTCCGTACATCATAATTATACGTACTAAGTCAGCACACTCCACAATGTACCATACAGCGTTATTCGGTGGGATGCTTCAATTACCCAGGCCTATCTGCGAAATATTATTCTGTTTTGCCCTCGAAAATACAACATGTTGCAATTTTCGTATTACATGGCTGATAATGCTTATCTAATCATTGCCGATACTTTTAACACTTCATCGGAACAAACGTAATGAAATAAAGCTAATTTAAATTCATTTATTTAACTTCCGCTGTAAATAAAATTAATAAATATGTCGCTATTTTAAAAATGACTCCCATTTTGAATAGACAGAGTGTTTCAAATTTCTACGATCTTCGAAACTAATGTACACATACCAATATCATCCTGAGAAATTTCATGTTTTTCTCACTAAAATACACGATTTTTATTAATTCTCCGCAATAAAGAAATATGGTAGAAAAACACTCATTAGATTTGATGTTATTGAATTAACTTAATTTTCTCTCTTACAGGAATTATTCACTACATATGAAATGAATATTAAGATACATTTGTTTATAATTACTACTATTTATCATGGGTTGAATAATACCCAAGATGCCAATGGACGTTTGAGCAATATTGTGCCAGCCAATAATATATGCACCTTCGCAAGTTCAATGTTGCTTTCATGTGTGAAATATCTTCCAATCGAACAATCAGCCAGTATAATTATTCAAGGAAATACATCACTGAATCAATATGTCTTCAAAATTATGAGTTAGCGTTCCGCAAATAGCTTATTTAGTGTGTCAGGAGATGAGGTCAGTGCTTGCTAAGAAAGGTTCAGAAGTGTTCTATTATTCTGGTGAAACCAAAGTAATAGTAATAATTTTACAAAATGTCAACACATTGCGAAGTATTATAAAAACGAGAAGATATCAATCCTGGAATTGTAGTGCAATATGTGCGATTATATATACCCCTCGTGTTATAAGCATTGAATACATGGCCAAAGAAAGTTTCGAAATTACTTGGTAGGGAAAAGTACTCAACGTAGTTCTATTTCCGGAAACAAAATGTGCAGGAACAGCATCAGAGAAAACAATGATTTCTGAAATTATAAGGCATGTAGCCGTGGTGTACAATCCATTTATAAACATGACTACTCATGTGAACCTTGATGAAGATCATCATCTGCTTTCATGAAACTAAAAGCAATAATTCCCTTTGGACTTAAATCTTTACATCATTATCCACTTCTAGTAGCCACACCAGAAGATCTTATGCCAGATGTGATCCTTGAGGGAACTGAAAATCGCAAGTTTGTCTTCAGAGGATTTATTGGACAGCTATTGGAGACAATGGCTCAGCAAATGAATTTAACCCTGGCAATTTCTTACACAATACCTCCTCGTTCACTGTTACGACGACTCCGGAATGAAACGTGGACCAGTGCATTAGGTGCATTAGATGATAATCGGGCAGAGTTAGTAGTTGGACCCACATCTATTACCTGCGGAAGATTTCAGTCCTTCAACTTTCTTTTCCCTATAGGAGTTTCATCTTTGATTATTTTATTTCATAAACCAAGTCCTTTACCAAAATGGTTGAATATATTTCTTTCCAAGGGGAGACTTGGATAACTATTCTTGCAGTGTTCATTGCAATTAATTTGTCAATCATCTGCGTTAGACGTGCTAATTGGTACCCATTAGATTGTGTGAGAAACACGCTTCAATTATTTTCTACGTTACTACAAATATCAGTTCCTGCAGTCCAAAAAATTCAGAGAGATATAATTGTATTTATGGATCTACTTTTCACTTATTATTTCGTCATTGTATCAGCATTCATTGCTATCCTACATTACTGTTCCTAGGTACTACCAACAGATTAGAACATTTGAAGATGCCGTTGATGCTAGAGTAAGAATAGTATCAAATAACGTACTACTCGAGCGACTTAACACAAGTGAGATCCCTTCACGTAAAACATTGTATCAAAATGCATTACCGCCCAAATCTCATGGTGACTCTGTTAGAGAGTTTCAAACAAATAGGGAGACTGCTGTAGAGACGGAGACGGTAACACTCCTTACCGTATATATTGCATGTTTAGGGGTCTTCAGAAAGATATAATGACGTGTGTGTACGCGATGAATGTGTAGGTATGAATATAATGTCATTTTGTGTGTCTAAGGCATTTCCTTACATTAACAGGATGAATAATGTTATCATGAGAACTGTGGATTCAGGGTTAATCACCAAAGGTTATAACAAAATCTTAAGTGAAGTGGGCAAGAATAATGTTGGCAAGTCCTGCACCTTATTAAGTGGTAATGTTGTGTTGGCTCTTGGACATCTTTCCCCGTGCTTTGTGATTCTCGCTATTGGCTTAACGATTGGAACTTTTATTTTTCTTCTTGAACTGTACTTTGTAAGGTGAAAATAAGTGATGTAATTGTGCTATTGGTGCTCTTTGCCATCGGATTTTTTAATCGGGCATTCGCAAGTTTTGGAGAATATCATCTAGGTAATCACAAAATAATCTTGCCAGTCTCATTTCAGAAATAATCATTTATATACCCATTACAGAACAGAGACTGTCAATGATATCGTAAACTTTAGGTATCATAAACATATATTTAAAAAAATACACCAACATTTCTAGGTGGTATTTCAGTTTGGTGTAGCTTTTGTAATGCCAAGGTAAACCTCAACCGACTATAAACAGGCTGTTTCGTCAGCTGTTTCTGAACGATGATTGTTCAGGATATGAAAGGGAGTGGTTATGTTAATAGAAACAAATAGATATAATACTTGTATGTTTTGTGGGTGTTTAAGAATAAACGCATTTCAGATAAATTAAATAGTCTGTCAATCAACTACACTTAAAGTCGAGAAACATTTGGCAGCATTGGAAAAATTGAAAAACAGTGAAACCTTTATTGTAACTGGATATTAGTTAAAAATATTACATTGGTTTTTAGTCTTCCATTGTTATCCTATTTTACTTTTTGTTCTGGCGCTACTTATCAAGAGTACTCTGCTTCTTATGCTAGAACAATTTAATCAATGATACAATTTTATATATTCTAATCAAGTAATTATTATTTATTATTAGCTAATTATTTGTTTTATTGATTTGATTATATTGATTTGTAACATGCATGTTTGTCTCTATTTACTTTTAGGTACGTGTCAATTTTCATATGTTTATGCCATTACGTTGTACTACCCCTTTTTGCTTTTATTTTAAGGTACCTACAAAAATGATGCATCTTAAAATTCTTCTTGTCAATCCCTGATCTCATAATTAAACATTTTTTATTCTCATTGTCTATGTCTGTATTTGGTTTTGTTATTCATATCTGAAATAGGTTATTAGATGTTATTGTAGAATTCCAAACACCAATTATTTTGTATTAATCTCTTTTCTTGTTCTTTTATAGTTTATGAAGCGCCAGATGATTGATCAGCATAATTGATCCAACTTCGTAATCAATTAAAATTTGGATTAGTTTGAATACAACTCCATGTTATCATATTGACTTCTAATTCGATTTGTACTCATTAACTTATCTGTTTAGAATGAAATGACTTTATCAGTTATGTTGTATCTCGTGATCTGAACTTTCAGTAACTCAATAAGTAAAACTCTATTGCATGTCATACACTATCCGAGGTACTACATTTTATTTATTATAAATCGTTTTTGTACCTTCCTTGATTCTTGTTACGCTGTTCACATTGTATAGGATTACTCTCTTCGTCACTAATGCGGTAAAATAATTAGTTTAAAATTTATTGTAAAATCCTATGTTGTTCACTCAAAATCTTCTGTTCTATTGTTTTAACCTATAACTTGTTTATGTGCTATCGTTTGTTTGTTTAATCATATTACTCTTACATATTATGTTTTCCTTGTCCTCTGTTGTTTACCCTAATTGGGTTCTCATGCGTTTATATAACTAACCATATGTATATGTGTTCATATGTTTATATGTTATGCCTTAATGAGCTATGCAGCCATTTCTCGGATTGTGCTGTGCAAATTTCGCCACAAGTTAAAATTTAACTTTTCCGTCTCTCTCTCTCTCTCTCTCTTGTTACATATAGTTGTAGCAATCCTATATTGAATATATAAAAACGGAGAATTGTTTATTTTATTACTATGAAGAAGCTATTTATCTCTATCCCAAAAGAAGAGAATGAGTGTGGCTCTTTTTTTAAACTATTTCAAACATGGAGAAATAAGAACGCTTAAAAACTAATACATCTTAAACAGGCAATTAATATTCTCGCTTATAAGTGAACCACAATACATATAGAAACAAACATACGTTTTAGCTGTGTTCAAATCACCCTGGAACCTTTAAGGACTGGAAAATATACATTCAGTTGCGCAAGATGAACCAAGGCCTTCAAAGAAAATGTCGTTTGACGTGAAACTTGTAGTTCTCCCCACTCTTCTTCTCCTAGCCTCAGCACATAGATAATGAAAATCTTAGATTTGCGTCAAAATGTAGAAAGTTATACAGGATATCCTATCATAATGAGGACCGAATAGCCCTTGAGCTAGCATAATTTTACTCGTAGACTTCGAAGGTGTAACATCATCCATTTTGTAAAGTTAGCCGATAACAATATATCTCACTGGTGACAGTATTTATTCTCCATCTCTTCACTTAAAAAATCTAGGATGAAGTATTATCATCCAACCTACCGAGTAAAGTTATTGGTACTTATCCTAATTAGTATAATTCGGGATTTAGTTACATAGCTTACTACCGATATAAAGCTTTATTTGATTTTTGTAATATTCAGATTATGCACTTAAAATGTAAAACTTAGCTTGTAAATAAAAACTTCATTCTATTTTTCAACTTAAATTCCGTAGTTCGTGAATTTTTTTGGCCATTCAGTATCCCAGCTCCGAAAATTACACTTCTTTACAGAGTTAGCAAGGCAGTAGCAACGGGTCAGCATCCCTAGCCGATGTATACCAATTCTACGCTTCCAATTATAAAAGAAACCACTTCAGTTGACTCTAAAAACGAGTCCAGTTTTATTAAATAGTTATACTTCTCTCAGGTAGCGTTAAAATAGATATAAGACCTCAGTGATTGTATCAATAGTAATGCAACATTTTTCTAAGCCTTGGTGGAAGGAAAATGCTTCTTATTTAAGCTTGATGTAGTGACCCTTTAAACCACATCTCTCAGAAACTGCCTTACCATAAGTATATTTTCCCTCTACTTATATTGAAAAGAACGTCAGATTTTCTTAAACAAACACACATGATGGCTATTTTTGGCAGGTATTACAAGACCCAACAGGCTGGTCATTCTCGCCGTTGCTACTACTTTGGACGTAGTCATGGTCCACATCGCTGTCATCGTGTATATCCAAGCTAAGAGTGGTACTTAAGTCCATTTCATTCTCATCTGCCTCATTGGAAATACCGTATATTCTGTAATAAATCTAATATTCTTCGTTGTATGTACAAACCACAAAACCTACAAACACATGCTTTCTTTGACAAAGGCAGTAACAATAAATCTACCACTTATTTGCGTCATTACTTAAGGATTTCGAAGCAGCAACCCTCACAACCTTCAACTGTAAAATCTACTGGCCGCCATCTTATTACGTGACATGTAATGTGAATCTAATTCACAAGGACATAGAATGAAACAAATAGAAAAGGTCAATGACTTAGAATGACACTATAATCACGCACAGCTTATTAGGCAGTGACTTAGAATAAAACAGAATGAACTTCTGTAACTTTGACCGAAATAAAATAAACACAGTTCTCGGGTTTTCCTCTCTCCTGCAAGAGTTGTTTAGAACTTTTACTAAGATATTGAAAATATGCACGACCTAGAACACATTTCCAGTAAAAAGTCTATTTCCGATTTTTTAGAACATAGAATAATACAATTCTTACGCGACGATCTTAAGCAATTTTTCTTACATCAGAGAGGTTCAACTCACGTCCAATCTATATTTTTTTTCGAAGTGCAAAGTAATTTTGATCATACATGTCTGTCATCCGTCGAATATGTTTTTTTGTGGAATTTGTTGTACCAACTATTTTGAGAGGAGGACTCGTAAAGAGTACCTCAGGTTTCTATTATGCCATATCTTCAATCTGTCCATTTTCGTGGTTACATCGCTCCGTTTATTTTTCGTGTCACGACGGAGCAGAGGCGTTTCATGCAGAGGCGTTTCATATTATATTAGCCTTTCCTAGGAAACAGGCAAGCACTTATACTGAATATAGTTTCAGTAAGCTTTCATAAAGTATTATCTTGGACCACACGTCATCCTCTTGCATACAGCATTACCTGGAGCTTGGTGGTATATTTCTTGGAACATCAGTGATAAATATAATTCTGGTGCAACTACAAAATATCTGAAAGTCCACAACAAATAGTATCGTTGTCAAAGAATAGTTGAAGGCGTTAGTCTGGCAGATATTTAATACTGTCTTTATTTAATTACAACATATTTATATTGAAATATTTTACGATCAATCATAATTTCAAATATTCACCACAGGTACTATTCACTCAAACACACTATTCAAGATACCAGGCAAAGACAATACGCCAGACGTATCCAGACCTAATTTTTAATACTAGGAATAAATGATGCAAGAAAAGACAAACCATCATATCTTTTAACGAACATTTAAATTTTCTTAT
>JAGDQP010049789.1:0-10777 GCA_022664845.1 Lepisma saccharinum | reverse complement strand
ATTTATTTAAGCCCTTCAGAGGGGTACATCCTCCATTGTGGAAGGGATGTTCAGGAAAGACAGGAGCTCAGGACCGTTTGAGTTTGTCTTGGGGATATTATGATACCTTTATTATCTTTACTTTTTGATCATTATATTATTGACTGGGAATATTATGAGTTTGTCTCATAATCATTTACTATGGTGGGTTGATGTCGCCACAGCACTTGATTTTGGTTAGGAGGACGAATGCTGGCTATCTTCTGTCTAGGGATTGCTCTAGACTGATGTAGACAGTGTGAACTCTGATAGTACTGTGAAATTACTGTGTTAAATATGATGGTGCAACATATGACTGGATGATTGGAGTGTGAAAGCAAGTGGCAAGGTCATAGTCTGTGTGGTTTGGAGGTATGGTGTATCGGTATACCGAGAAGAGTATTGCAAGTGGTGAGGGAATGTTTGGGTTTTGAATGGTTGTGGTGTGTATAGTTTCGAATAGTAGCGGATGTTCAGTGGCAATACGTTGTCGTAGCAGTAGGACTGGATAATTTACTACAAGAAGCTATCCAGAGGGAATGTCGTTCAAGGATTTTAAGTTTCTGGTTGTAAAATAGGGTAGCTGCTATCCGGATCGTCAAACCGTATGTGAGGATGAGACGTAAGAAAGCTTTGCACGTATTAAGAACTGTTTTAGGTTGTAGTTCCCAGGTGGTACCAGTTAGGCGTTCAAGAAGGTTTATTTTGTTGTAAGCCTTTATTGTGACTAAGGTGAGGTGCGGACCCCAAGTTAAATGATCAAATGTAATTCCTAGGTATGTAACAGTTCGTGTCCATATGATGGTTGTGTTATTGACGGAAAGAGAGAGAAGTCCGGGATTGCGGTGAACTCTGGAATGTCTTCTGGGTGGGATAAACACAATGGCCTGAGTTTTTTTGTAGGTTGATTTTAATTCTCCATTTGCTACACCAGGCTGTGAATCTATTGATGGCTTCTGTCATGTGAGTGTTGATTTCTTTGATGATTTTGGCGAGAGCAAGGAAGGCAATGTCGTCGACATACTGTAATATATGACTATTGGTAGGAAGCTGTGGGAAGCCGGGAATATACAGGAGGTAGAGAAAAGGTGAAAGGGATGAACCTTGAGGTACTCAGGAGGAGGAAAATCGGGAGAAAAGGATTAATTTGTGGAAACGTAGGCCAAATGGTTGGTGAGGATTCTGTATATGAAGCGTATATAAGCTATTCGGAGTCGAAAGGAGAGGAGTTTGTAGATGAGTACATCGTGCAAAACTTTGTCGAAAGCCTTTTCTAAATCAGATAATACTAGACATGATGGTTGGGATTTATTATAATATTTTGTGATTGTGGTGGTTAGGCGTAGAAGTTGATCATTGATGATACTATAAGAGGTTCTAAATCCAGTTTGGTAGGGAGGTAGGAGATTGTGAGCTGTTAGGTGAGTGTAGAGACGGATACGTTCAAGGATTTTATCTAAGGTTACAGTTAGTTGGATGTGTCGATATGATGATACTGTGTGTGGAGGTTTGTTGGGTTTCAGAAACTTAAGGGTTTTCGAGGTTCTCCAGTCAGGGGGAATGAAGCCAGACCGAAGAATGAACATGTAGATACAAGAAAGTAGGTGAAGGAGTGTGTGAGGAGCTTCTTTGATATGGCGGTAAGTAACAGAGTCTATGCCTGGTGTAGTGTTTCGCTTGGTTGTAGTGATTTTAATGATGTCAACAGTAATGGAAGAAGTGAGAGGATTATGTTCAGGAAGCGTGTGGGTAATATTGGGTTGTAAGCCAGGTGACGCAAGGTTTAGTCTGGTTACGGGGATGGCGATGACATGGTCTGTCAGGTTGTGGTGGGGTGAATAAATCTTGAAGGTAGGTAGCAAAGGTATCAGCTTTTTCTTTGTCGGAGTGCAAGGGTTGATCGTCAGCTATGAGTGGGTAAGATGTGGTTGTGTATTTTCCGGTCAGCATGTTGAATCGCTTCCAATATTTGGTTGGATGATTAGTGTCTTTCAGGTTATTGCAGCTTTTGATCCAGGAGCGGAGTTTCTATGCCTTAAGACAATTGCGAACAGTTCGTTGTAGTTGGCGATGTAGTCGAAGGGTTTCCAGTACGTTTACAATCTTTGTAGAGCTTGCGTGACCTGGTTATGAGTGGTAACTTAGGACGATATGGTGTAGTAGTATTTGTAGGTATGAATTGGTTTGAGGCGGTTTGTAATGTGGAGGTGAGTTTGTCGACACAGGAGTATAGTTCTGGTTCCGTTGTAGGAGATACGATATGTTCTAGCTATTGACTGATGTAAGTTCTCTAGCCTGTCTAATTTGACTTATTGAAACGGAGAGTGGTGAGAGGAGGAGGTGTTGAAATTCGTTGATGATTTTGGATAGTCTAGTGCAGGTTTGATGGGCACGTGGTCGCTACCTATGAGATCGAGAACTGTAATGTGGCTACGTGATGTGAGATTGGGTTGGAATTGGTTCTTTCCTTGGTTCGATCGACTATGTATGTTTAGGTTAGCCATGATTATATAATTGCGGAGATGATTAGAAAAGTAGGGCAAAAGGATTTGCGGTATAGCATGCCCTGGTCGGGTGTACGTATATTGTAACCATGGTGATAGAGATGCTCTTTTAGTAGAGGGTTGTAATGATGTGCTCCGGTAGCTGTGCTAATTGTGGTGAGCTACCCCACCGTTGGCCCGTAGTGCAGGTAGAGAACTGTCTTGTCTTAAGAGGTTATAGCGTGGGATTTTGCAGCTTTGGTTGTGCTTAAGATGGGTTTCATTTAGAAGAAATGCGCTAACGTTTTCCTCGAGTAATAGATGTTCAAACAGCATTTTATGTTCTTTCAGTGAGCGTATATTAATGAATAGAAATATGAGTGCCATGGCAATTAAAACTAAATTTGAGTTGTTGTTGTTTCTCTTGTACTGCTGTTTCATACGCTTTTGCATAGAAATGAGCATAAGGGCCGGAGTAAGTAGTGGTGAAGTTAACGTGAAGAGGCAAGCGTGCGACGTGTTGGACTTGCTGCAATACATGTTGGCGTTGAAACGGATGGATATTTTGTAGTGTAAGAGTGATGAAAGCAAGAAGTTGGTTGATGGTGATTGGCTTATTTGTTGATGTATTATTTCGTATCTTCTGTTCTAGATCGGAATCGGAGGTCTTGACTAAGATACCGTTCCTTGTGGGTTTAAGTTCTCGAATAGCCGTCAGTTGTACATATTTTAAGAACTGCTGGAGTAGTAGTTTGAGGTAAGATTTAGGATCATAGTTGGTAAGGATGAAGTTGTATTCTAGTTGTTTTAATTTCTTCTTGTTTGGCTATGTCCATTTGTAGTTCTTCATCTGAGTCGGTTTCACTAAGCGTATGAGGTTTCTTTGCTGATCGTCCGTATGATGAAGATGGATGTAATGATGATCTGGAGCGTGAACGATGTTTTTGTCCTTTGCGTTTGTCTTTCCTATTGCTTGTCTTAAATGTGGTGTTAGGACGACTGGTGGAAGTCCTGAGTGTTTACCTGTAATAAAGTCCTCGTCCAGTGCAGTAGTCGATGATGATGAAATTATGAAACAATCAAGGTCGAACACTCCTTCCACCTCAGACAAGAAATTATGGGCCCTTGGCTGAGATGAGTCTGGTCCACAACATTCGCTCCGACATGGCGAGAAGAGACGAAGGATGATAACGTAGGAAGGATCACAAAGAATACTAACAACAGTGGTATAAACATTAGGCTTGTCCTGGACTTGCCAACTGAGTCTGTTATATTTAACAGACTTGAAACGATTTTTAAATTAACATTTTAAGGTTCACATTGAGGAACTTTAAGGCTACTTATATTTAATTTATAATTACATTAAGGTTGTTACAAGAGTCAAAGACTACGTCGGAAATATATTTTCTTTAGATAACAAGAGAAAACAAAGCTTAACTATTTAAAAAGTTTATGTAATATAGTAGATATTCTGGGAAGTAACATCACTGCCATCTAGCGGAGTTTGAGTAATAAAGGCTCAAATCGCGTCTCGTGTCCACGATACGAACTACCAATACTGCAAAACGCCAAATTTAAAAGTACATCAATTTATTCAATATCACATCGATTATTTTATTGATTTTGTCACGTCTGATTGTTTTGATCGCTGGCCAACAAAAATATTTACGCAGGCGGGACGTAACCCGCTGGCCGTCTATTGAGAATATCTGTACGTAAATGTTCTACTTGATTGCAAGATACAATATGTGCAAAGTTCTTAAGGCAGTCTTTGTCGTAAATTGTATAGAGTATTCCTACATTATATTCATGCTTTAAACTTATCAATATGTAGAGTAGGATAGTCGGTTTTAGCTGGAAGATACGTTTGACCTGTTACTCTTACGAAACACATCGTTCAGATTACATTATGATCCCACACACACAAACACACGCACAAATACTAAAACACATATACCAGGTATATGTACGACATACATACATATATTAATTATATTACACGTTAAAAAAAATACCTGTGTTAATTCAACGCTTTTTGGAGTCCGAGAGTGACTACCACTTTTATGTGTTAAATCAACACAACACATGGTGTTGATTAGACATCAAGTGTTGCCTGTCGCCCGATGTTGATCATTTGCTTTCATAGAAGTCACATTCCCACACATTCTGAATGAATGGGAATCCTGATTCTTAATTGATAAATAGAAAGTGATTCAACAATGGCATAAATCGTTTGAGGAACTTTCTTTGTGTTTATGGTTCTTCGACATATTTTTAATCCCTATACCCTTTTAATCTAAGTTCTTTCTCTGTTTAGCAACCTAGCGCAGACGGTACAACGCTGAACTTCTAACTCAGCAACCCATGTTCAACTATCGCTGCTGCCGAAACATTTTTTTTCTTGTTGCTAGTGCCGAAATCAACACCGTGTGTTGTGTTGATTTAACACAAAAAAGTGGTAGTCACGCTGGGACATTGTAAAGTGTTGAATTAACACAGATATTTTTTACTGTGTACGACAGATTTAAATACAAATTCACGTGTCAAATATGTTGTATAATGATTTATCATTAGAAAATATCTGAATAAATGTTTTGGAAGATTACGTTTAATCGTAGCTTTGAGATCTTTTCTTGATCCTTGCTTTCAAAATTTGTGACAAATTATTATTTTTTTAACTTCTAAAGCTTTACGTTTCTGACTGCTAACATTGATTTGTGAAGTTAAAAACGTGGCATTTATAGCGATTCGCATTGATATTGTTGATTACTAATGTTTCGTTTTTTTGTTTTGTTTGTTTGCTTAAAACAAAAAGCATGCGTTTCAAAAGAAACTGATATTCGCTTTGCAAACTTCGTCTCTGTGAAGACTTTTCATGTGAAATTAAAATTCTGTGAATCTTTTTTATTTGTATCAGAATCTCTCTCTCTCTCTCCCTGTGTGTATGCGTGTGTGTACATGATGGAGACAGAGAGCGAGAGAGAGAGAGAGAGAGAGAGAAATAACTGCGGATAGATTCAACATTTAACGAACATTATTTATCAGAACCAAAAACATTACTGTGTAGCAAAGCGAATGCGTTCGAAAAAACCACGTGATTAAAAAGATTATCGGAGGCTTTGAGGGACGTTCAACGATTACAGTTTTGCTTTTTTGTATATAAAAAAGGAAGTTTTATATTGGTTCTCAAGCCTTCCTAATTGCAGTTTATTGACTTCTCTTACATTTAAATTCCCGCACACCTTTATATTTATTTAATGTTTTATCATTATATTGGAACTTATCAAAGGTGTTTTTCTGTCTTATGTACAGTACGCGTCTTTTCAACGTATTCACGTCATTCAATACGTTACCAAAACGTAATGATCGTCAATGATGTATGTAACAGCATCATTTTATCCGAATATCTATATCATATTCTTTTTCTCTTTTTAAATGCCGTTTTCTTGTTCTGTCTCTAACACAGTCTTTGGGGTAATCTAAAGATTAACGCGATCGTTTTTTGTGCGCATGGTCTCGGGTTCAATTCCCTATGAGTTCCATGAAACAGAGTACACTTTACTAAAGAACTGTACGTCCAATCCGTAGAAGTTTAGTAGTACATTTAGGACGTTTATAAAAATTCAATTGGTCTAACGTTATCAAGAAACTGATTTCAGATTCGTATGCAATGGCGTCAATCTATCCGGCCGTTCATAATCTGGTGACTCGAAATGTGACAAATTGTTGTTGCATTTGGTTAGCTTTCTCGAATGAAAGAATTCAATTGTTAGCGCCTCAACCGAAAGCAGCTTGAAAGGAATCTGATGTCGGGTTGACGTTTCAGCGACCTTGACTTATGTGAGGTCGATTTTAATTTGGTGACTCTAAAAGCTTCCTCGTCCTTTTCCATTTCTCAAAATTTCTCCATTTTAAGAGTCAATGTTCGTTTCATTTTACACTCTTCTTTATACCGGCCTCAGTTCGTACTATAAGCGATTTTGCTAGCTTTATATTGGGTGGGGAAAAAGATTGATTTCTATGTATCAAAACTAAAGTAGTACTAATTTTGAATTACTCTACCGAACATTATGTGTTATCGTCTTGTGACAAGAACAGGAAGGAAAGCATACAAAGAAAATGTGCAGAGAAAAACTGCAAGGTCTTCAGGATCTGGAGAACACACAACATAAGGAAAGAACACAACAGAAGTGGATGCAAGATGGAAGCGAAATTAAAACGAAGATAGTAGCAGTTAGTGAAAATGTAGTGAAAACTAAGAAAAAAAGCCTGTTGGAAGGGTTTGACGAAGAGTGCAGAAAGCAATTGAAAAAAAAAGAATGAAGCAAGGGTGAAGATGCTTCAGAAAGAGACACGGAATAACTATGATAAATACCAAGAACTAAGGAAACATGGAACGAAAATTTGTAATAGCAAGAAGAAAGAATACTTCAAGAAACAGCTAGAAGAACTCTATAGTTCAGTGAACAAGATGATTAAACCAATCAACGTGGCTGTAAGAGTGAATGGTACGTAATATAATCAGGAACCAATAAGGAACAGATGGGTGGAACACGTTTCTGAAGTGCTAAATAAGAAAGACGATGATACCAATGAGCAGCAACATAGTAGAAAAGAAAGCAGCCCTGGAGAAGTAGACGGAAGGACCAACACAGATGAAATATCAGAAACCCCAACAAATGAAGTAGAAAATAGTATAAAAAGATTGAAGAACAAAAAGCACCAGGGGAAGATAACATCGCCTCGGAGATGGTCAAATATGGAGGAAGAGAGTTAACTAAAAGGATACATGAACCTATAAATATAATATGGGAGGAGGAGAAGATGCCGAATGACTTGGAGACAAGTATCATAAGCCCTATATTCAAGAAAGGAGATAGATACGACTGCAACAACTACAGAGGGATTTCTTTATTAAACGTACTATAAAAAGTGCTATCAAGTATCGTAAACGAGAGATTAAAGGTCTACACAGAAAACATTATTGGAGATTATCAGTGTGGTTTCCGTAAAAACAGGAGTACAGCTGACCAGTTATTTATAATAAAGCAGATGATAGAAAGAAATTACGACTATAATCAAGATCTTCATATGCTATGCGAAGACTTCAAACAGGCCTTTTACAGTATACATAGACATGCAATGATAAGGGACTCAGAAGCAACATAGGTAATAATAAAAGGTGAAACTGTAGTTTGATTTATAAAATCCTCAAGAATTCGATGGCTTGGTCATGTGCAAAGAATGTCAAAGAGTTATATCCCAAAGAAGATGCTGGGTGGAAAAACTGTATGCTACTCGGAGGAGAAGAAGACCAAACACAAACAAGATGGTTGTGTAGTGATCTGAGAAAAATAGATGTTGCCTCACGTACGCGTAGTAAGCTCTCCAAACGTATGGTCTGCCATCTGTTGTCAGTGAGGAAACTTAGTTTATGGACGCCCGTCGTAGCACTTTCTGTATGACTTATTTAGGACTAGTTTCGCAAAACATTTTAATTTAGAGTTAATCCAAGAGTTAGTCTATGAGTCACACATTAAATAATTAGATATCGAATTCCTGTTCTCCATGTCCTTCAAGCCCCCTGGTGTCCATTCAGGCAAACTAGGAATGACGTAACTAGTAAGCCATGCGAAATATCTACATCTCTAATCTCTTGCGAGCCAATAAAAGAAAGCGCCAAATGATCAACTCACACTCCGTGATTCCTTTTTGGTTTTCAAAATCAAATAAAAACAAATCTTATCTACTAGCATTATTTAATTTCTATTTCAACTGAACTGACACCAGATGGTGGGAAATAGATAAAGATTTAAGAGCACTGAAATTCACTATCTACGATTAATTCATCTATGACACGTACATTAAATCGTGGATTAAAACGTTGTGTATAGCTGACCCTTAGTGACAGTGTTCTGTACGGTAATCCATGTAATAAAATAACTATAATAGAGGCACCTAGTGTCCACCTTATGATATAGCCCGTACATTTACTGGTTCCTATCATGTGTTTTCACTTTTACGAACTTAACATGTCGTTATAATCGAAAATACCATTCAAAAATCCACATAATGTAGGTTGTTCCAGATAAGTTGATAAAAATGACCAAAGATTATGGCTTAGATTGAGCGTACATAGCCGGAAATGAGATGAGTTTTAAACAACGGAGTGAAAGTTCAAATGCAGCCTTAGCAGGCAGATATATTTTGCATACATCTTCAAGTACCGAAATTGTGTATGTACTTTTGGCTTGTCTCCAAACACCACGGAAACAAGACATTTTCTGATTGTCATCGTGCTACAGAGGTATAGCGTGGGGGACACTTTCTCATGCAAAGTGGGTTGTTTAAAATAGGGAAAATGCTGCGTTGACTGTCGGGACTATGTGAAGTTCTCTGACGAGCCAAGTGTAGGGGACGTAGAGGGAGAGAGGATAAAAGTCCTTTTTATGTCCCAACTTTACAGGAGAGTTCGCGTTCCTGGTTTTCTCCAGTGGCCAGAGAGGAGAATAATTTTACTTCAGTGCAGTTTAACTTTTTAGCCTTAAAGTTGACATTTTTAGTTCTGTCTTCCCTTCCAGAAGCTGAGTAATGTGTTACAGTGCTTTGTTCTTGGTACCTTACACTGACTGAGTTAATGTTATAAAGTAACCTTCTTCAATTTTTATATTTTCTCAATGTCACTCACACATTTACTGTACGCATTCATACTGTTAATATACAGGTTATTACTGGAACAAAGGTACAAATCTCAAGAGGAATTACTCATACGAATACAACGAAAGGCTACTCTGAGAATTATATTTATCTAACAGAATCGAAATGCAGCTCCAAACCAGTGATTCCGCCAGAACACCCCATGTGGGGAGTCACCCCGTAAATCCTAGCGAACACCCTCCTAACTTTAAAAGTTTTACGGTAAAAAATCGATAGAAATCGTGCAAAACTTCACTTACACCGTTCAAATTTTGACTTTACACTCCCCACAAACTGAAATCCTTGCGGAATACCTGCTCTGAAGCCATTCTTAACAGAAGTCAACATGACAAAAGCAATGCTAACAAAGAGAAGGATTTAGGAACAAAATAGCCCGGATCTTGTTTAAAGATACCGTCTCCATATTTGCATCATATGACTGAGAAAAACAAATGAAAACCTCGGTCAGAATGGGACGGTCTTTGGACGTGAACCTGAAACCTTTTGAATGTAAAGACTACTCTCTATCAACTAAGTATACCATGCCAAGAATTATGCAGAAAATATTCTAATGTATTGTTTCTTGCAACTAGCCCTAATGCCAAAGTTTCAAGAAAAATATTTTCCTTCATACGCCGGTTAAGTTTTCTTTTTTCCAAGTTTTCTTTTCTTTGAAAAGAATGTCCACCCAGGAGTTTTGGTGAGTAGTATTATTTGTATAAGCTACATTATTATCCTTTTATGAAACTAGTTCAATAAGTACAACATTTACACAAAACTGCAGAAAATACAGGAACAAAAACTTCATGCATTTCTCCAACATAAAGACAATACTTGCAGAATAAACTACAAGTATACACTGAAAACTAATAAATTTCGCCTTTTATTTTAGCGTTAATATTTATATATTACAAATATGCAGTTCCCAATCATTGGTACCGGTAGTACGTTTTACAGTTACACAATCCGTACTCACAATACTCTTTTAAACTATCCGTTTCATTACCATCAGATTCACCATCTCACAACATTATCATCCTGAGTACCATCTATGGCATTAGATATTCTAAGCTTCAAAAATCTCTGTGATTTTATGATTTTTCGTACTGAATTCATGTAGACACATCTCACTCGCATTACATATTGCTACGTTGCTTAATTTTCCTTATATAGTGCACATAATATTATATTACATCCGGTGTTCATTACATTATACTGTGGTAAGCGATGTTTCATAGAAAACTACTTTTGTCTGATAGTGTAATTGCCCTTTTAGGTCTTAAAAATACAAGCGACCAGTAAGGAGTAAAGTGTAGATTCAACAAAAGTAAATTAGGTATAATTCAATTTCTTTCCGTGGTAACTTACATTGTAGAATATAACTATTAGCGTATGCTACTACGCGCTCGTACTTTGTACAGTTCATGTCAAATTTAAACAAAAGAATAGTATAATCACCGTCACGGGAGATAAGTAGGTGAAATGAGGCGAAAGTACTACGTTACAAGTACTATTTAGTTTTCAGGGATATGATACAAATGGCTGCTTTAGTGTTCGTATATTCATGAAAGGCTGTGAGC
>JAGDQP010049788.1:0-12238 GCA_022664845.1 Lepisma saccharinum | reverse complement strand
ACGCCTCTGGCCTATGGTTTTATGGTTCAACATGCTGGACTGCGCAGCCATAGCTGCACACATAATTTGGATTTTGAAATTCCCAAATTGGGAATTTGGAAAGCGACACAGACGTCGATTATTTCTGAAACAACTTGGGAGAGAGTTAGTCAATGACCATATTCAGAGAAGACTTGAGAATCCACAAGCTCTGCAGTCTGGAGTTCGTCTATCATTTAAATCTCTGGGAATTGAAATTCCAAAATTACAAGCAGCATCTGCTGGAACTGGAAGTCAAGACAGGCAGAAAAAGATGCGGTGCCAACTGTGTCCACGTTCTTCGGATACGAAGGTGAAGACCAGATGCAAGTGCTGTCATATTCCTTGCTGTCCGGAACACCAGCACACAATATGCGATGTCTGCGCAGGGACCATTTAAAATATGTGAACTAAATGATAAGAAACTTGGTGAATGCTCGTAGTCAGTGGGGTAGGTTAAAATATGCCACATTTACAACATTCTTAAAATTATATGATAATGATATAATTTTCTTCAATTTACTATAGCATCTTTTTGTATCAGAATCTTGTAATATGGATAAAATAAAGTAAACATAAAACGAGAAAAAAATCAATAATAAAATATTAAACATTAACTGAGTATTAGAACAATGAACGCATAAATCACAACGTCCCAAACACTAAATTCAAGGAAAATGTGCTCAAGGACAGATGGGGTCCGCGCGGACCCCAGGTCATAATGTGGTGTTTTAGAAGGACATAGTGATTGGGTTAAAATGCAACTTTTCCTTATGGGATTTCAATATTAGATGGTGGTCACATATTCCATTCTTTTGAATATTTTAAATCCGGTAAAACATTGGTAAACTTTATTTTCTATGGGTCATATTCTAGTAAATTTTACTTTGACCCGTCACGATTAACCGTCACGTTGTAGTTAAAACCTACTGTCACATACATCCATGCCCCAGACGTGATTTTAACCCGGGACCTTCGAGTAGCTGGCTTAGCGCATTAACCCAAACGTCTACCGTTCCACTATTGATATTAGTTAACACAATTGTTATATATGCATAAATTCTGATGCTAAGCAGTGTGCTAATGAGATATGTGGCGAACTGTGACCTCGAGGTCATTCGTGAATTTTACGAGATTAACACCCATTTCAACAACTTATCGTACAAGATTAATTATATCAAAGAAGATGACAACGAATACACAAATAAAAAACCGACCGAAGATTTCATTTCAGCATAATTGAGAGGTCAGAAATGTCACAAGAGGTCAAAGGTCACAGACCTTAAGTGTCGTATTTCAGACAACGACAACTATCAACTCATTTGACTTTTGAAACAATTAATTGAGTTCCTATAAGATTTAAAATTAAAAATGACATGTTTAAAATTAAGATTGGCATTGCAGTATGAGAAAGGAAATTATGACTTAAATTGGTTACCTGCAATCTTCGTGGAATTAACGCTATTTCCAGGGAAATTGTGAATTTTGGAAGACTTGTAATTGTTCATTATTTTCATATACTGAGGTAGAAAGGTATTACTTTAACTTCAGAGAAGTCAGTAATATTTCAGAGGTCAGATTTCAGAGTAGTGTATTGTGTAGCTGAGGAGCTTGAGGAATGAGTGACGTTAGTCAAATACCGTTACGGCATTTATGTCCTAAGACAAAACCACGAAAAATATCGCGTACACGTGTCCCTTCTTTGCCACATGACTTTCTTAAGGCAGCGTTTCTATTCACCCATTTCCCAATTCAACGGTTTTGGAATGAAGTTATTGGTGTCATTGACACCGCCCTTTCTTCTTTCTAAAAACATGAATGCACAGAATTATCTCTTGGATGCTTACATATCGGTACTGGGAAGAAAAGATGAAACTCCGCAGGAAACAAGTATGTAGAAAGGGATGCTTGGTTATCGTTTGTTTACAGTCCCTCCATGCCTTTGAGGCAAAAATATAGTTTGTTTACGTTTTGGGCGCACGTAAATATAAGTTTCTTTCACTTAGAAGAGTAGTTTGGTGTTATTCGAACAAATAATATAGTTGAATAGAGACAGAGAGGCCCTTGAGTGTTGATCTTTGATCTCAAATGCGTAAATGATTGTTGTGGTTGTTCTAAGAACAAGAACTGTTGTACTGCTTTTATTTTCGTTATACCCAAATATGTTTGTTTCTACGTGTATGTCGTATTGTCGGAATAAATAATCTTTCAAAGGAACAGCGTGCCGCTTTGCTAGAGTGGTACGTTCTTAGTGGGAAGTCGGTCACACAAACACGAAGAAAGCTGTTTACACAGTAGGATGTGAACATAAGCAACACACATCTTATACGTCTGTAAGAACAGTTTCGTAATAACTACTGTTATTTCAATAAGGAACATCTTTCTCGGTGACAACGACAAGGAGGTCGACCAGCAACAGTCTCTACCGACAAAAATAAACACAAAATATTTCGTTCTGTACTTAGTTCGCCCAGAATACCTATCATACGTCGAGGTCTTGCACTCAACGTTACAAAACGTTCGTTGAACAGAATATTGCGTGTACTGGGGTTAGGGCATACAGAATGCATATTGCACATATATTACAAGAAGCAGATTACGGTGCCAGAATGTTATTTTGTAAGTGCTTCATAGACACATTAAATGAAAACCCTATCTTTCTATTTCAAATTATAATGTCTGATAAAGCTACGTTTTTTTTTAAATGGAACGGTGTCTTCATAATATGCACGGTTCTGTGACCCCAGTCCACCGTTGGAAAGAATTGAACGTTCTACTAGCCAACGGAGTATTATGTTATGGATGAAACTAACAGCGAATTGTGTACTTGAGCCGTTATTCTTTGAAGGAAACGTATTTCAAATTACACACAAGAATATGTTGCATTAAAATATTTTCCCTGAACTTGAACTCTTATATTTTGACCCGAACAATGAAATGTAGTTCCAACAGCATGGGGCTCCAGCACATCACACTTGGGCAACACTTGCAATTTTGAGAGGGATTTTTAGAAACCGTTTGTTAAGTATGGGGAGTGAAGTAGAGTGGTCAGCTAGAAGTCCTGATCTAGCTCAACGTGGCTTTTTTTCTGAGGGTTTTCTTAAACAAGAGATTCACATGAATCCTTCAACAGCACTTGCAGAGCTTCGAGGATAGATAGAGAGTTGCGCTGAACAGTTAACCCTGGGCACACTTGAATAATTTTCACAAGACACTCGCACAGAGATTTAATTTATGGTTAGGACATGACGGACATCACGTGCAATAGATGAATAAAAACCTTAACTTAGAGTCCTTCAAGAATTCAGGAACTGCTGTACAGGTAAGGCAATATTTTAAATGTATCTCTGTACTCAGTAGATATGCACATGAATAAATAATGGTAAAAGGTTCGAATGGTGCTTTGGGGAAAGTGGACACAGTTTCCCATTTTTCTATTGAATGTCATTGATAGATTAAAACTTATACTAACTTACCGTCAATTCAATGTTTTAAGCATCACATAATCTGATATTTGTCCTTTATGCGTATGTTCCATGTGATCTTCTATCATTGACGTAGTTTTGTGCGGTAAGCTGTTGAAAAGAACGCTAATCCTTTAAAGTTCGCATATGACTTTCTGAGGGTCACAGAGTCTAGTTTTCGATTCTCGTATGTCACATGTCATTTTTAATTTTAAGACATTTTAGAACTCAATTTATTTTTTACAAAAGTCGAATACTTTGATAGTTGTCATTGTCTGAAATATGACACTTAGGCTCGGTGATCTTTGACCTCTTGTGACATTTCTGACCTTCCAGCTTTGCTAAAATGAAATCTTCGGTCGGTCCTTCATTTGTGTATCCGTTGTCATCTTGTTTGATAGAATTTTATCTTGTGTGATACGTTGTTGAAGGTAGTGTTAATCTCGCAAAAGTCACGGGTGAGCTTCTAGAGGTCACAGAGTCACAGTTGGCCACATTTCTCATTATCACATTGTGTAGCATCAGAATTTATGCACATATACCAATTTTTGCTAAACGAGATAAATATTCAAAAGTGATGAGACCAACATTTAACATTGAAATCCTATAAGAAAAAAATGCATTTTGACCTTCGACTTTTATCTCATTGGTCTTTTGCGCCCGTGACCTTGTTTTGCTGTCGAGCACAACTTCAGACCTTGTCTAAACACCCTCCAAATTTGGTTGTCCTAGCTCTTCCCATTTCTGTCAACTAGAACAATGAAATTTACACGCAAATTTTGCGACAGTCTGTATATACTTCATTTTGGATTTCAATGAATCAAAAATTGGAAGTTGGTGAAAAAAGACATTTTTATCTGTAAAAATAATACGAATTTTAATATATACAATGTTAACGATTGGCGTATATATTACTGTCCTAAACCTTCCAGAACTCCATATTTTAATCTGTCTGAGCTATCGCTCGAAATTGAAGCTCATGAAAACTATATTAGAATTAATGAAGGTCTTAAGAAAGTGCAGCGGCTGGAGTAGTTAGGCATTTCTTAGTGTCAGTACTGAAATCCAAACCACACAGGTAGGAAACAAAATTTACTATAAAACTGTTCAGTAAAGTGTGACAAACAATACACAAAGCAGAAATTTTACAACTCGATCTCAATAAACACCAGATACCTAAACTGATGAAGGTGTAGGCTAACACAGTCAACTTAGATTACAAACATCTTATATCGAAAAGAGTTGCTTAAAACGACAGCTAAGACAGTACTCCCCCTGACGCACGTATGACATATAGTTGTGTACAGTGAATTAAATAAGAAAAACTCATGACTGTATTGATTAAAGTGCTGGAAGAACTAATAGAACAGAGTTCTAAGGAATCAGACTGAAATCTCACAAAAGAACCCAGCGATTGTTAATATAGTCATGTTGCTAACTATAGCAATAGTATGCAAGTCGGAGTACGGAGGAAGTTCTGGTATCTGTGGCTCGTTAGTAACAAATAATAGCTTGAATGTTTTTCCCCCATCCCACAGGTTTGGGTACAGTAACAATATTAACCGTCTGAAGAGTGGGCTTTTAGTGAACAGATTGACTTCTACTGAAACCCATGCTGCTCTGTACCTAATTGAACTAGGCTTATTGTTTGTACCTTGATTTTTTCTAGAATTGACTAGGCCATCAAACTTGACTTATAGAGCTATGACATAGCAAGGGAACTTTATAGGGAATTTTTGAGGAATTCCATTTCTTTCGACATTTTTTCTCAATTTCATTCTCTTTTGCACCATCACTAACTGTGCTAGATTTATGGTTCACAAGCTGTTTTATTCAGCAACACGAACAGTTTCCATTGGCAGGACGTTTATTGGTTTATGACATAAGACGCAGAGATTTAAGGGAAATTAGGAAATTTTCTCGATTTGGAAACTAGGACACCTATAGTTCGCTAACGCCAGCCGCCATTCTAGTGCCAAATACCTGAAGCAATATGATATATACTGAGTGAAAAACATATTTTGACATATCTCTATTAAATTTCAGGAGTCTTTTGACTCTTCGTATATGAATAGCATGGTTTGCTCTTGCGCTCAATCCCCGTCCTTCCATGTGGACCATCTTCCCGTTTATTGTTGACAACTACCTTCCAATGAGAGATTATTACTTCCTTCCTCGGTGCTCATTTCTTTATTGACATTCACCGCTTCTCCTGGTGGTTCCTCCTTACATACAATACCCTCCAGCTGCTCCGCTTGCTCACTCACTTCAAACCTCGTTACTTGCTCCTGAACGGAGGAAATGCTTGTGGCCGCAATCCATAGCGTCTCATCTATATGTAGGTTGACGTCTAACTGTGTTACCTGCATATTCTCCACGTGTGATACCCTTACCTCGACTTCTTCCATAGCTTACCGTATTTGAATGGAACAGGTAGCTGCCGCTTCTGCTTGTGCTTTCTTATTTTATCATCAATGTTGCTGTCAACTCTTCCTTGTTTCTCGGCATATGGCTGGGAAGCTCCTCGTTTCCTCTTCATATCCTCCTCCCGGGTTTCATGTAACCACCATGCCTCAGAGTCTGCCATGCACTATCTTAATCATTGCTATATCTGCTGGAAATTGTTTCTGTTCCATCTGGACTCCATGTTACTCTGTAAGTTTCTCCTGTAGCTGCTGCAATCGTTACTCTTGCTTTATCTCAGCTTCATGTTGTTGCCTTATTATCTCCGCTAGTAGTCTTGATAAGTCTTCTAATGAATGGTTTCCCGAAGTAGATTTTCCCTTGATGCGGATGTGGTCACTGTTTAACATCAACTACAAATCCATAGCTCCGACTCCAACAAGCAATCATTGTTTACTTCGTGTTGCTTCTCCCATTTTTTCACTGAGATTTCGGCAAAGCCGAAATGCATCCAGACGTCACATCTGCACTGTATAATTTTCGCTCCTCTATACGGGTAATTACAATATGAGGTTGCTACACTCTCATCAACAAGTGAATATATGTTCCATCGCGTGTGAGTCTTGTAATACGTATTCGTACCATTTCTGCTTTCCTTTCTTCTGTTCTGTTGGAGTCAAAGGTTGCCGTGGTTCCCACCGTCTTTCTTCTATCTACAAGGACATCGCCATTCCCGGGTTTCGGCACCACTTATGACGGTCTACATCTGGACCTAGCTTGTATTCAGAGACGTGGAGAGCGCCCTTTCTGAAGTTCTGTTGTGGCGCTATTACACAAATACATTGAATTCAAAGAAACAGTGTACAGTGTCCCTATAGAGAGGTAGCTTGGACTGTCACATGTGTATAAAAAGACTGAGAATTCACGATGTAATACACAGGGCACAAATGACAACATTCTTCACTAACGAGCCGACAGCAACAACCAACGGGAATTTGTGCTCATCATCACCATTATTGCGACTTAGAAAGTAATTCAGTTGCAAGAAATATTTCGCTTTGAGCTATCGGAATACTTAGTTTGATTGGACAGGGAAGGAAGACTTACCAAGAGTATCAAAAGTAACCTCATTAAAGAAGTGAAGGGGCGCCTGCATTCTGCAGTTTATGAAAATTCCGTACTACGATTTTCTGACACGTGCTATATCTTTGGTGCCATGAACGGCTTACGAAAGCTAATGAACAAAGAAAAACAGTCCTTTGGAAATTGACCACCGCTTACATATGAATACGTGTGGAACTTAATAGGTGACAGTGGGAGAATATATCATATTTTTTACAATCTGAAAATAATGGAAATCCAAGATTCTTCACGGATATATAAACATTCTTCTCCGAAATTCAGAACTCTATTCGTTGAATTTTTTTATATGGGTAACGTTGTCTTTTCATAAAGGCAAAAACAATATAGACATCTATGGAGATGGTGCTGCCATCTAGCATCAGAATTTGTCGTTTTACATTATTCTTAAATATGTTTTACATCGAAATCAGGGGAATAAGTTACCAAGCATGGAAGTAAGTGACCTTATACTGTCATAAAAATTAATCAGACGTGCAACGTACGTGTTTTTCTTCGACAAGATGTAATTTTGATGACGTCACTACCCATAAACTTTGGGAAGACAAAATACCCAAGTGAATCCTATTATTAGTGAAAACTAGACAACAGAATAGCAAAAGCATCATCCGTATGCCAACTTGCATACAACCCTATTGTCGGCCCCCGGACTAATAATATACACGAACTGATAAAATGTTACGATTAGAAAGAATTCGTGAAAGAAATACTATTTACATTGATGAAATCTAACATGAGATTATGATTATTTCCCTCCTGTACTAGAATGCGAGACAGAAGAAGTAACTGCTGTGTTAGAAAAGGAATCGATTACTTCACAGTATCCTGATTCTCTCTGTGCTTCTTCTCCCCCCGCCCCACACACACACACCAAAAAAGAGATATATTAATTTTAAAGCAAAAGTGAAGTTAATAAAGTATTCGTTCTTTCAAGTACACCACAGAATGAAAGAAAATATTTAAACTCTTCAAGAAACACGAAACATAGAGTCACTTGGCGGAGACAAAAATTTGAAGTAATTTAAGGCCTTTAGGCAACTTTGCTTCAGGTGGAATGGATGTTGAAGTGAGAATTGGAACTATGATAAAAGTGAGAAGAAACGGGAGAACCTCGAAAAAACACGCACACTGTGTTTGTCCATCACAAAATATAAATGGCAGAAGCTGGGATGGAACGAAGGACTCTGAGTACAAGAGGTGAGCATACTACCACTGAGACACCGTGGCTGCGTGTATGCTTCCAAATGTTTAAATTTGTTTACTTTCTCTATGATCTCATCCATAAAATATTATGTTTTTATTTCCTTCGTTCCGTGTGTTTCGGCTTCTTATCGTTTATTTTGTTTTATCTATGTTTACCTGTAGACCTATCTCATTGCACGCTTCTCCTGAGACATTGGTGTTGCTTTGTAGTGCATCAATATCGTCCTCTATTAAATCTACATCATCTGCGTATACAATAAACAGTAGTGGTGACAAGACATTATCTTGTTTCAATCCGTTACGAATCTCGAAACCATCTGACATATTATTACCTATCCGTACTCTGCTTATGGGTCGCTGAGACACATATTCACTAGTTGAACAAGTTCTCTTGGAATTCCAAATCATACAAAGATACGTACTGTATAGACCCTATAACATTTCCCTTTTGATATAATCATATGCTTTCTTGAAATAAATGAAGAGCTGGTGAACTGTATCATTGTGTTCCCATTTTTTCTCCAAAATTTGTCTCAAGGCGTAAATCTGGTCCAAAGTGAATATATTTCTTCTAAATGCACATTGGTAATCTACGTATACACTTAGGTGAATTAGCAGGTTATTACTTAATGCTTTGTAACAGGTTGAAAGTAACGAGATTTCGCGGTAATTATTACAGTCCGATTTATCGCCTTTTTAGGTAGATTTCGAAGAAAATATACCTATTGAGATCGATATGATATGAAAGTATATAATAATAATAAATCACAGCCATATTCAATCCACTAGTGGATGAGGCCTCTCCCCGAAGGGAGGAGTTGGTCTACTGCTCCCACGCTGACCAGACGGGTTGGGAGAGGAGAGCCGAAGCTCTCACTGTGATCGCCACTGTCTTTTATTCACAGCAGCTCCCCAATTGTATATATATACAGGGTGGACAGTTTATCTTGATCACCCTCTATAATGGAGAAACCGAAAGAGGGAAAGAAGCGAAACTTTGCATGAAGGAACGATATGGAGGGGGACATCTTTTCATGTATTAGACAACAACACCCAATGAACAGTGTTGCCAAACCAATATAAACTTATATTTTTTTAAATGGAATGGCCTAGATTTTATTTCATAATTGGAATGAGCAATGAAAACAAAGGCGAAAGAGATGGCACTCGCAGTTCAGGGTTGCCAAGTTTTTGAGAAATAACGATGAAGAAGTGTAAAATTGAATATCTTTTTGCACACACTGTGAGTGGCATACAAATTCTCTGAGTACATGAAATGAAACACTAGTAGGTGCTCTTTACATTGACTCGAAGTTTAGAAAGGTGAAGTAAACAGTGTTGCCATAGCACAAGAGAAAAAATATGAGTTTGGAAATGGTGTAATAACTCAGAAAAAATCACTGTTACATTATGATTTAAAAGTTACAGGGCAAGTCAATAGGGCATAAAGAACATTGTAACATTGATTTGATATCGATAAGTCAAATACTTACCGAGATATCAGGTACTTTGTAAAAGCTGAGAATTTTGCGTTGTAAAAGATGGCAACGGCGTTTGAAAATTCCCTTATTTCCCTTTCCTTTTTGAAATCAGGAAGAAGTAATAAATGCTAAATAGAACGCCAAGAACTAAACATGTAACTCCTATGAGTCCTTCAAACTACTAAGTAAGTCTATGTAGCATAAATAAATCGTGTTTAAAGTGAAAATAAATTAATATTAAAAACTTACATAAATATTAAACACGACTACGTATACTTTCAGCCCGTAAATTATTGCAACGTTTTCTTTTCCCTTTGTTAGTTTGTTGTGATTAAATTATTTGTTAATAGATGGTGCTAGCATAGCTAAACTAGTGACATCTATTATCTTTTGTATGAAATATGTGAACTTGAATATCAATATTGTCTGAATAACAAAACGAATACCTACAGATTTGATGTAAATCAGATACATTCAATATCTTAGAGTTTTCGTTTTTATTAATATCCATGTTTGTAATGATCATCAATAGCAATGCGATTACAAATAAGACAAAATAATTTTCTTTACTAAATCTTAAAACTTCCTGCGATTGGCAAAATCTTATTTCCAACTACTTATACTACATGCAGAGTGCGAATTACGGCCGGGGATGGGGGGTGATAATTCCGCTCTGGAATGTACTTATTCCTGGCTGCTAACTAGAATACACTATCCCAGGGGGGATGATATTTTCCCCCTCTAACACGTTATAGCTTTCTTTTCACGTTTGGTGCAGATAATATACTTTTTTGTTAAATGTACACACTTTAGTTGACATAATATTTACAGTTTGACATATAACTCAGCTAAGAGTGGTACAGTCGAGTTCTATTAGTATATTTATGTTGCTTATTTTTAGACTGATGTGAGTGAAACATTATTTACTCAGAGTGCCCTGTGATGGCTCGATCTGTCAAGAATGATCGTGGTGAGTGTTAGTGGAAACATCTTGCCATTATCATCAATTAAGTACCGGTACAGTTGTTAACTGTAAAGAAAAAAATATTAGATTTCATAGAGTTGCTTAACTTAACAGAACAAACAAACGTTATGTAAAGCTATCCCCTGTTTGATACGCACGGGCCGTGAACGGCGCATGGGGGATGTGGAGGTAGTGCCTCACGTATTCTCGACCTACCGTGCGAAAAATGTCTCCGGGTTTGAACTCGGGCCACCCGATTCGTAGTCAGACGCGCTAATGTCCGAGCCATGGCGACTCATCCTACGTTGTGTAAATATTGTTTAATTTAGGTTGTTTGGTGCACTCCAGTACTATGAAACGATCAGTGCAAGACAACATCGTAAGTTATTTCACTTCTATTTCGAAGAAAGATCAAAGTGAATCTGGAGTTACGAACTATTGAATAGCTCCAAGTCTTAGTAGCAACAGTGAATGTTACAGAAATAGCAGCATTAATAAAATTGAAGAGACAGAGGTTTCTAAAGTAACGTGCACAGGTGGTTGTGTTCCAAAGGAAAGATGTAAGCAATAGAAAAATTCGAAGTCTTGGCTGACTTACAATGAGACTGGTAATGTGAAGGGCCTGTTATTCGTCCCCGAGCTAAAATTCCATTCCCCAGGGTTTCTCCGTTGGTATTCGCTGCCGGCTGTCGATAATGAGTGAAACCAATTTAAGCGTCACCTAAACGAGTGTCAATTGTAAGACCATTTGACTGTGTACGTTTGTTTCGCAGTAATTGTAGTTTTTGTATTTCCTGAACATATACTGAAGACTGCAGTTTTACCATTCGTTTAAGTAGTGTGTAATAAAGGTTGTTTATTTTAAAGATGTTTAGGTAAAAGACCATGAGAGGTAGCCTAGTTATTATAATAGGCTGCCATATTTGTTACATCTACTGGGCCGAATTCCGCCTCCTAAGACTAAGACATTTCCAAATTTCGTCCCAGAGATGAAATTTGGAACAATGCTAAGAATTGGAATCTTGTACAGCATTTTTCACTTGTGTCTTTGTCGATGAGTAAGCGAAAGGAATGGAATAAAGAAGCAATAATGCAGGCCATAACATCAGTTAGAGAAAAGAAGATGGGATACAAATTGGCAGTAAAGATTTTTAATATTCCTACATCCACCTTAAAAGATTACGTCAAGTCTGGAATTCCAGCTGAAGATTGTGTTATAAAAACAACTGGACGTAAACCTATTCTGACGAACAATATTGAGAAACAGTTTGTTCCTTATTGATAGGAAAAGGAATATAATTTTTATGGGCTAACGTTTTCAGATCTCAATTAATCGAATGAGAATTACCAACTTGCAATGAGACAAAAATCTTCTTATGGTGCCATGAAGTGTGCGTATCTATCGAAATTGAAAATACTTTTATCTGTGACCAGTGGCGTCATTTCAGTTTTTGCTTGAGTGGGGTAAGATCCTTTTGGCGCATCCTACTTCATACTTCCAAGCGTAGTCCTTACTTCATACTCTGCATATACGTAATCAGTGATTCCGCCAGACCCCTCTGTCA